>JAIUND010000590.1:0-62781 GCA_034699125.1 Gisinianus flammeolus
TTCATATCTTTCCCAATGTGATTCAATTACTCAAACATCATCAAGTGACCACTTCAAATTTAGGTTCAAAATATATATAAAATACGTTCAGCGAGTGTGTAACAGAAACAACAAAAAAGGTTGTTCGTTCGTTCGTCTTGAATGTGGTTTTTCGTGACGTCCTCCATTTTGCTCATCTTAATTCTCAATTGTTGTGGTGTTCAGCGCTCAAATGTTGGTCTGTTTATGAAAAAATGTGGATTGTGAACTGAAATATGATGGAGGATCTCGTAATTTAATTGTGGACAAATTTTTGCGAAAGATATTTGGAATAGAGAGATCTCTCTAGTTGACAGATTGAATTGAGCACAACACAAAAAAAAGAATCGCGCCGACTTCTTTCGGATTTTTTTTTTGTTGTCTGTTAGTTTGTTTTGTTTTACTTTACTGTTTTAAATTTGAAATATATATATTATATTATATTACATTATATTCGTTCACAATTTGGAATAACAAATATGTTGTTGGTTAAATTGGAGTTTGTTTAGAACGTGTATTATTTATCGTGGTATTTGTTTGGAGTATCGAATTTCGGAATTTGATGAGATCGCAGTTTTCTTGTATTTGTTTTTGATGTTGATGTCGGCTGAGTCTTGTTCAGTCATAATATTTTTGTGACAGAATTCCGTGTCAGACTCAAAACTATACTCTCAAATTTTATACTGTTTGTCGTTGTCGTTTGTCAAATGGAAAAAAACAGTAAGATTTTTTATTTTCCTTCGATTGAACCTCATTCATCATTTTATATATATATATATTTGTGTTCACATTTCAAAAGCAAATCGTCAAAAAGAGTGTTCAAATAAGTAAGTATGTATTCTTCTCCTATATATAAGACTTAGTCTATAAGAATTCATAAAGGAAGTGGAACTAAAAAAGAAGAAGCAAAAAGCCATAAGAAAAGAACAAGATGAGAGAGAAGATAAAATTGGATACTCTCGAATTTCGGAATGCTCTAAGAGTTGGTTTAAGCGTATATAATAAAAATATAAGTTATGATTTTGATTTGAGGATTGAATCTGTAGATAACTCAAGTGAGAAATTGTGAGATGAGAGAATTATATAAAGTACATTGATCTTGTTGAAAAAGTATCATCTTACACATGATAACTTGGAGATATCTCCGAGAGCTGCATGGGTGTAAATTATCAAAAATCAGTTTCAAATTCTAAATCTACCAAGAAAAGAAATGAAATTACATTTATGATTAGGCTTCAAACTATACATGTATGTACTGTTTTTTATATCTTGTTGTTGCACTCCCCAACACATTTGAACAATACAATTACGTTTTTTTTTGATACGCATTGCAGTATCAGGTCAATATTATTTCTGTCTTGACTGTGTCGTCGTCATAAAGGAAAAATAAGGACCGATTACGAAAATGTATACCTATACTTATATATATAAATATCATTTGATATGGTATGACTATGATATCATATATATATACATTTAAAATAGTATATCCAAATTACTTTTGATACAAGTACTTAACATTTAACATTCCTTTATCTTTGTGATAGTTGCCTCTTTCTTCTCTCTCTCTCTGTTATCAGTCCTCGCACATATTTCATGTATTTACATACAAATATAATCTTTTTTTTTTTTGATGATTGGCGTGAAGAGCGCGGAAGAGGAATCACTTGACAAGTTATGAGCTTGCATTTAATGAGGGAATTAGAGACGAGAGAGCATTCAAAATTCAATGTATCAAGTATAGAATTTTTTTAAATATTATTCAAGTGTGTATTATATAGAGATTCTAGATTTTATTTTGACTTGTAATATTCAAAACTACATGGTGTACACGTTCAGTGGAAATTGTAAATGTATCCGTACATGGTTTATCTTTAAAAATAAATGTTTCATCTCTCTCTCTCTCTCTTGCTCTATCTCAGACTCGGAAAGAGGCTATTTATATGCTCATCTCGTATTTGTGTGCAGGAACTGCATGGGTACAACATGAATATTTTTGTGTGTAAACTGAAGCTGAATCGGAGTATTACCACTTAAATAACTTGTGTGTATGTACTTAAGTGTATACACTCGTATATCGTGTGTTCAAGTGACATGCCTTGTATCTTGTAGTATAAAATCGTTCCCCAGAGTTTAAAATTGTTAAATTGATTGGGTGTTTTTCTCAGACGGAGTTGACAAGACTGATGTGACAGAAATCATTGGAAAGTTTATCCTTCGTCATTCATCCTCATCCTGATAGAGATGACTACAATTATTACACCATCCTAAAACATACACGCAACACTGTGGGACGGAACAACAACAAAAAAAAAAAAACTACGACTACTATATACTATATACTTGTACTACGAAAACTCACACTTAATTTCCCGCATGTGTACCAGGAGAGAGAGATGAAACTCTTTCCTCTTTGCCAATGGTGTTGGTGAAAATCTTCGTGTGTGTGTATTTATTTTGAGTGTTTGTGTGTGCTCCTGTGTCTCTTCAAATGAATACTATTTCCTCTCATCCCATTTGTTATTATCTGCTGCAGATGAATTTGTGAAACTGAAACTTACAGAGTTTCAAGATTTGGATTTCCTTCTCTCTCCCTCTGAAGAAGAAGAGAAAGAACTCTCGACACACAGGAACAGGATAGAGGTATCAAATACAAGATTAGAATCAGATTTGGAGTTCAGAGTGTGTGTATTTTATTATATTTGGAAGAAGAGGAGCGTGGAGGTGACAACATAGATCACCACAGCGCTTAAGCCCACACATGGATATATATTTTATGATATATGAAGTGAATACTATTTTAAAATATTATAACCCTATAAAAGGCCACAATATCCGAAAGAGAAGCTCGTGAGAAAAAAATTTAATACGCAAGTTTTATTCCTTCAGTGGTTTTGTTGGAGAGAATTTTGCTTGTGTGCTTGAGTGAATTTGTGTCGTTTTTCCTCCCTTCTTTTCGTTTCGTTTCGTTTGAGAGAGAAGAAAAAGAAGAAGACTCTGTCGACTTTCCTCCCATTTAAAGTCTCGGGATTGTGGAAACTGGGAACTGGCAGATATATATATATATACATGTGAAGATTTGCGAGATAGTTTTAGCTTTGGAGAGAGAAGGGAAAGCCGCGCATAACAAAATAAAGTGTTGGAGAAGTATACAAGTCTGGAAAGAGAGTGAGTGTGTGTTGCTCAGCGCTCTTTTCTACTCCTGCTCCACAGCTATACGATTTTGGGAAAATATTGAGTTGAAGCCAGGAAAATGTGAGATAGAGAAGGAGCTTCGAGAGTCTTTTGTGTTTCAGTCAGAGAGGAGAGTGTGTGTGTGGTGTATGTTTGAGTGTGGATCGGGATCAGGAGTGAGTGAGGCGTCGATTGTGACACAAGTGGTAAATGCAGTCGGCAGTTGCAGTTGTGAATCTGGAGTCGCTGCGTGAACATCACCCAACGAAGAACGGCACGAGGAAAACGGCGGAGACGCAAACGGGAAATCACAACGGTGACGACCACAACAACAAAAACATCAACAACAATAAGAGCAAGAGGGACAAGAACGTCGACTTGGACGACGGCGACCACGACAAAAACAGAGGAGCAGAATCCGAGTGACAGAACATGACAAATCAGCATTCCTGTAAGTTGCCAAATAATTAGTCCCGTTACTATAGCTATATATTTCTTCCTACACAATGGAGATGAATGTGTGTTTGAGTGAGTGAGAGACGGAAGAATGCGTCTAATGTGTTCTCGCTCTGTAAAACTCCATGTGTGTCTATCTTCGTCATTCTTCCTATCCCTACTTACATTACATGGTGAGGACCCCGTCACAAAAAAAAATCATCGTACAAAACAAAAAAAGTGTACTGTGTGCTCCAACACTGAGAAATAGAAATAAGTATTCTGAATACAAATCTGTTTGCATCTTTCCAAAATAATTAACTGTCTGTCCATCAATCTTCATTTTTTCTGTTTTTCCTACGTCTTTCTTCTTGTTCTATCGTAAACTGTTCAACTAAAATACAGTTTGAGTTCTATTTCTCTCTCCCTCTCTCTGTTTGCATAGATGTGTATAGAGAAGAGTGGGTGAGTGAGTAAGTGCATTAAAATATATCCAAAATGTGTCGTACATTTTTTGACTGACTGACTGTGTAACTTGTTCTTGTTCTCATCGAATGTGTAGTAACATTTGGGGTTGTCATTGTCATATTGTCATGTGCTCTACTCTCCTCTGTGTGTAGAGTGAGACCAAAATTTATAGACGTAGTCCACACATTCATCTACACTTGCCTACATTTCTATGACATTCAGCCCAAACAAGACAGACTCAGCAAAAATGTGTCGTCGTCGTTTTTCTCTCGTAAAGAATAATACGAGTTGAGAAATCCTCCTGACTCTCGTCTTAAATTCTCAATGAAATGAAATGAACTAATGAAATGATACCCGAGGTAGGTACATTTACTTGACTCTCTACGCTCAACACAACTTTAACCAAACATGCATGGTATGTTGTTCTTTACTTGTGTGTTCAAAACATTCAATGTCGATGTCATTCCTTCGTTCCTTTTTATATGTTCCTTCGTCTTATTCACAAAGTCTCATCAAAGAAATGTGCATGTGTATTTACATAAAAAAATAGTCTGTCTCTTCGCTCTTCTCTCGTTTTTGAGTTGTTCTATGGTGAGGATTCGTTATACGGTGAACTTCCATTTTCCATTCCATTCCATCATCCTCTTTTTCTCTCTCTCTCTCTCTCTCTCTCGTTCGCTCACTCTCTGTGTTTGTGTTTATATAGTTAGTTGGAAATAGTTTGAAGCCGGTAGCCTCATCACTCGACAAACAACCATAAACACACTTACACACGCACGGACTCTCTCATTCCCAATCCCAAAAAATCCAACAACTCGAACAACTCCCAACGATAGAATCTAAAGAGCAAAGTTTAAAAATAGGTGTTCTATCTCACATTACGCTTCGTTAAATGACTGATATGAGCTGTTAAGTTGATGTGATGAGATTTTTTCCATCCTATTTGACTCTCTGATTATTACACACACACACACATACACTTTTATATGGATGCATTGGAATATGGATACATACCATATACATTACATTCGTATAGTTTGTACGTTAGACACTCTTCACTTTACTATGTATTTTACTGTACTCCTTCCGTTTCCTTCAGTGTTTTCGTTCGTTCATCATATGATAAGGATGATGATGCTGACTGGTCCTATATACCCACTGTCAGTTCAAAATTGACATTTACACCGGTGTGGCGGAGAACAACGAGGAAAACACATATTTTAATGCGTCGATCCCTTCATTTGTTTATACAAGAGTCAGAATGGATGTGGTGGTATACATGCTCAAATTGCACACACATAGATAGGAAAAACAGCAAAGGAGGGAGAGAGAGAAGTTGAGCCGAGAATTTTATTCATAAAACGTGAAAGTCGAATATATATGTATGTGTGTAGGATGTCGAGGGAAGTTTTTAGTTGTTGTAGTTGCAATAGAGATATAATTTCCTTGGCTGAATGTTGATACTCTGACTATCGTCTCTCGTATCCTATCTTGACATGGAAGGCAAAGTTTGCTGATTGCGTAAAGCACGCATTTGAGATAAGGCAACACAGAAAATACGAAATTGCTGGTCGCTCGTTCGTTGGTTGATTTACATACCTGAAGAGAGTCTCTGAATGTGTCAGACAGGCAGGGAAAGGGAAGAAATCGTAGCGAGGAGGATTCGTATTCGTACTCGTACGAGAGAAACTGAGGGAAGCTCATATTTGAAAAGGGAGATCAGTGTGAAAGGTTGTGTGTGTGTGGATTCTCAAGTTTAATATCAAAAGTTTCTCTGTACACGCGAACCAATATGTAAACAATAAAAAGGAAACGTGTAGGCACACACACACACAAACGAATACACTGTAATAATCGTACAAGTTGAGCCAAGAGTTTGGCTCAAGAAGAGACGTAAGTGTAAAATATATGTGCATGAACTGTTGACTTGGCTGAATACTGATAGGAATGAATTGTTGACGACGAGGACTGACGCGTTATTTGTAGGTTTGTGATGTGTCTTCTTATTTTCACTGTCTGTATTTGTATTGTCTCATTCCTCCGACTCTTGGTAGTTAGGTTAGGTACTGATAGTTTTAGCTGGTAGTTGGCGAGAGAGAGAGAGAGCGCGAGAGAAAGAGTGTATCATGTGGAGGAGTTGAGTCCTTCCTCGTCCTGTTCATACATGTCGAGTGTATTTTCAATTTGAGAAGAAAAATAGGCTAATAAGTGTGACATAATAGAAAGGAAGGCATTTTATACGAGGAAGGAATAGAAGGAAATATTGGGTCCATTTCGTCAGGGTCGGTTCTTCTCAATATGTACCATCTCGTCCTCTCTTCACTCTTTACTAACTCGTCCATTCGTCGTGTGGGTAATGTTTGTGTTATTGTGTTGTATTGTCATGACAGGAATGGAAAGTGTTTTCCATTAGCGAAATTGTAAATTGTAGACATAAATTTTCCGAGGGATACGTCTTCCTGGACTGATATATTCCTCCGATTTAACCCGATTTATCGCCACGCGTTTTGGATGTTTCCTTAATACAATTTCCATTCTTCATCCTGTGTGTGTGTGTACGTGTGTATGTATGTGTCTGTCTGTCTATGTGTTTCTGCAGTACACATTGGCTTGTGTATACGTGGATAAGTTTGCCAAAGTTATCGTTGGAACTTGAACGTATGTTTATTCCCTTTCTTCTTGTTCCTTCATGTCGTCTCATTCCTATTCTTGTTCTCTCTCTCCCTCTCCCGTATCCCTTCATCTTCATATCTCAAGTCATGTACATATAAATAAATACATCTGAGCTCCAAGTCCGATTCTCAGACTTGTAGCATGGCAATGCAAAGGAGAGAAAAAGAGAGAATCGCCCAAAAAGTCTTCAACAGAGAAAAGTAAGAGCTTGTAAGTACAGTCAACAAAGTCAAACGTCGCCTTCGTCACTCATTCTCCATTTCTTTCATTCTCCAACTCTCTCTCTCTTTCATTCTTCCTTTGAATAGGGTAATTCTGATGTGCGAAGTGCAGTTGCCAAAAGTCCTTTTCACTACTCTTAGTTTACGAGCCCATCTCGGACTTTGTTAACTCGCTCACAGAATCACACACACACACACACACACACGCAAAAAAAACTTCTTTTCATTTGAACAAAAACGGAATATCTATAGGAGTAGAAAACCGAATTGAGTTTCAACTCTTTGTTCACGGATATCTGCGTGTGTGTGGGCATAACAGGGTGAAAAAGCGTATCATTATTTTATTTTTATTAGTATGAGGGCCTGCATTGATTCACATCCTGTAGAAAATCCATACGTTTTCCCGGTTTTCCCCACGTGCTCTAATGAAAAAATACCAATTTTTTCTACAAATTCCATTCCAATCCAATTATATTCTCACGTGGTTTAGAGAGTTAAAGTTCATTTTATGATGGGGAAAAGTCTTTTGAAGTTGATAAGTTAATAATAGCAATAATTTCAGGCTGTATGATGACGATGATGATGATGAGGATGGCGATGAGAGAGTGGAAACTGAAAGAGATGTCGATGATGTGTGTAAAAGTAAATGTCGTATGTTCAATGTCGAGAACAGAAACCATAAACTTTTACTCTGTAATTTTCAATTCGAGTGTTCGTCCACACTTTGTTTATTTCATTAGGCATGAGGTGGAAGTGAGTACTTGACTATGCCTGTATATGAATTTTGTATATAGGATTTGGGGATAATCACTATCACCATGGCCGAGCTCGTTTTGTCTTTCGTAAATAAAGGTAGAACGCAGGCAGGAGAATAATAATTTCCCGACTTTTCATATGCATACTCATATTATGAAGGAAAGCATAAGGAATGATAATATTTTGCAAGTTAACACAGCGAGAGAGTGGGAAGAATGGAGTTGAGCTGTGGGGAGGGCCAGTCCAATTCGGAAATTCTAATTCTAATATGAAGGGAGTTGAGAGAGGAGCTTCAGAGTTGATGAGAAAATTAATGTGACTGAGTGAGAGTGAGAAATAGAGTAGAAGTTAACGAGGCTTTAATTGTTCGCATCGTTCATTATGCATTAATTTCACTTCCTCCGGCTGTTCATTGAGAATTGAGAGAGAGAGAGTCGGGAGGCCGCGGGAGTCTAAACCAAGTTGTAAACGGGGCGAAAAGACTCCAGTATATCTGTGTGTGTGTGTGTGCTAGTCTATATATTTGAAACCACTCCAATTTGTAGGAGTCCACGTCTGCTAGAGTCACTGGATTTTCTAAATAATGTTGGAGCTTTCCCAGGGTGTACATATGGCAGAGTGGAGCCCACCGTTGAGTTTGGTTGAGGTTGATGGTGGATGTTCATACATTCTTTCATATCTCATCTGGCTCCCTCCGCTTTTTCTCAGCATCAGTAAAGTTGACAAATTTTGACTACGGATGGATGCACTCAAGTGTTCTCTCTCCTTCCTACTTGTACACATCCCATATATTTTAGCCAGAGAGAGGTGCAGGCATCGTTTTTCCTCTTTCATAGTAGTTCCCAGTTCCAGAGATTCGAGGGAGTACAGGAGAGGAGGAGAGTGAGAGACACTCAACTAGTACTAGTTGAACTCATGTTCAAACTAGTAAAGTGTAGCAAAGACTGTTGATGCTTGTCCGGAGGTTTCCTTTTGGCTTTGTTTTGGACTTGACGACGACGACGATGAGAAACTTGTAGACAATTGTGTTTGGTGTGTGCTTGGAGACGGGAGTCGACGACCAGAAACCAGAAAATAGTCATAAAGCAAAAAGACTTGAGTAACTTAAGATGTGAGCTTTAGTTTAAATAGTCAGAGTATTTATGTGGATTTGTTCATGAACTCCCATCTTCAACTCCTCTCTCACTCGCCTTCCCTATAGTATAGAACACAGTCGAAATTCCCTATATTTCACAGTAAAAGAGAATTATTGTCGTTGACAAAATCTATATATAAATTCAAAAGGCGACTCGTATACGTATTTACCGAGGAGATACTCGTGAATAGCGAACGAGCGAGCGAGTGAGAGCAAGACTATTTTCTGTCTTTTCTTGTGTGGGGTGGGGGATCGGAGCACTTAAAGTATCTTTTAAGTTGAACTTGTTATGAACTCAAACTCCTTTTCTCCTCGTACTGTTTTCTTCGTCTTCTTTTTATGTGCTGGTGAGTATCTGTGTGTGTGTGTGAGTGAGTGCATGTGATTAAGGAGACGAAGAAGAGTGGCGGGTTCTCCATGGAACTCCTATATTTTTCCTCAAGAGTCCTGAGTTATGAGTTTTGACTTGAGCAAGCCATGTTTCCTTCGCTTAATCAAGTGTCGACTAAGTCTTGCCAACTTTGTCTATTAAAACAAAGTATTTTTTTCTCTCCTCTCCTTCCACTCTTTCTTCTTACTTTATATACTGATATTTTTTCAACTTTTTCTCTCGATCCTCGATCCTGTCCGTACCAAATACTCGGATTTCATGTAGTTACTGGTGATATTCCCATGTTGGAGAGTGTGTGGTGGGAGTGTAATAGATGGACGTTGAGAAAAGTTCCAATTGGTAGTGATTGACTTATTTGTTTGTGAGGATTCCGGGGAAAAAAATCTTGCTAACTGCTCGACGATTCTAGAGACTGAAAGGTAGTCAAATAATGCATGTCCCTGTCGTCGTTGTCGTATCATCAAGTATTATCAAGATTGAGATGGATAAGAAGAGTTTAATGCCTCAAGTCTATCGCTCTCTCGCTCTCTCATTCTCCGAGAGAAAGGAACATATTTGGAATAACTCTACTCAACTCTTTTTTCTCTCTCCCCCCTCTCTTTCTCTCTCGTCCTCTCTCTCTCCCTCTCTTTCTCTCTGTTTCTCGCTCGCTCCCCTCTTTTTATTCTCGCTGGGAAATGTACGAGTTTCTCTCGTTTAGATGGGGGGAGTAATGGGGTTGGAAACGACAAAAGTCCCATTGTATATAAGCTTTTTGATCTATCTAATGTAGAAAGTAGTTTAACTAATACAAAAATAGTAATATATGGCCCGTACGTGTCCTTCCCTCAGACTATATCGTACATCATTCTACTTGTATGTATACTGTCCCCTTTAGAAATTACATACACATTCAGATAGGACGAGGATGGAAGTATCAAGAGTTTAGTTTTCTCTCAGCATCTCCACGCTTCATCTTCTTGGTCTCATCTTCGTATATTCCTCATACATTTTATATGTGCTCTGTATGTGAGAGTGTTTTCTCCTAAAAAAAATCTAACAATACGCGTAGGGATAGTATGACGAGATTTATATATTGACTCTTGTTCGAGGACGACCATGGTGACAAGGAGAACGGGATTGTAGTGTAGATCTCTGATAGAAAATAGAAAAGAGTGGAAGGAGTAATGAGGAAGAAGTTTGATGGCCACTAAGGAAAAAAAGAGGCAGTAAGAAATTTCTTGAGTTGAAATGAAACAAAGTCTGAACAATCTCTTTTCGCCTTTTCTCTCTCTCCCTCTCCCTCTCTTTCGCTCGCTCATCTGATTGATATCAAAAATAGGAGGGTTTGTCCTGCTTGCTTTTAATACATAATATGCAAGCGAACGGCGAGGGAGAAGGAATGTTCAATGTGCAAATGCACTCTAGTCAAGTGACTGATATCTATAGGTTAGGTAGCGAACAGTCAAACTTTGCTTCTTTTTCTTCCTCCTCCTCCTCCTCTTCGTCCTTCTTGGAATAATCTGAGATTACCCGATTTTCCTCTTTCGTCCTCTTTTTTCTGTCTTTCTTTCTTTCTTTCTTTTACAGCTGATTCTTCCATACTTGTTCTTGGTCTTTCTTTCCTTTCTTTTTTTTTTCCTTTTCTCTCTCGTTCTGGTCCCTCGTCCTTTTGTTTTTTGGTTGAACATTGAACATGACTACTCTGACAATGCCAATGTTCTCAGTTCGGAGTCTGTTTTCCCCTTTATTTGTTGGTTGGTAGAGGTGTGTGTGTGTCTGTGTATGGCTGGCATTTTCAACAGTGTGGTTTTCGCCTGCTGTGCAACCTATGATTATTTATGTTGGTAGTTGACAGAACAGATCGATCTACGCTATCTCTACGTGTATCTCCATATCTCTTTTTCTCTCTCCCTCCGTTCCTCCACTGTTAGTCAAACAGTCAAGTCATCGGAGGAACATTTACGCTAGTCCTTGCTTTTGCTGTCTCTCTCCCTTGCTCACTCGCTCGCTCGCTCCCACTATTTGTATTTATTACAACCAACGTCCATAGTCCATAATAGCTAATGGCTATAGAACACACTGTGTGTAATGTACGAGTTACGAGTTACTCCAGGATGATACCTTACGAATTCTTCATTTTGTATAGCAGAGTGAGAGTAAGTTGGGCTCGTTTTCCTTGGAGTTTCTGTATTCATTCATAATGTCAAAGGGTGACTCGGGTAATGGATGCTCATCCAACTCATGTGTCAACTAAATAAAATCCTCATTAAGATCATTCGTCCACAGTTTATCCAAGAAATTTGAGATGTGGAGACTGAGACTGAAGCGGAGGGAATGGAGGATAGAGTTTGAGGATTGGGGATATTTTAGACGATTCTCTCTCTTCAATGTGAGACACCAGATACCCTTCCTTCCTTGTCAATTAGTTTCTGTACGTTTCCTTCTCCTCTGGGTCCTCGCAGAGTTTCCCAGCTCTCACTGTCTGTCTGTCTCTCCCGCTCTCTCTCTCTCTCTCTCTCTCTCTCTCTCTCTCTCTCTCTCTCTCTCTCTCTCTCTCTCTCTCTCTATCAATCCAGTCTCCAGATTGAATAGCTCCACGCATTCCACCAAGTTTTGCATACCTCTCTCCCGTCTCTCTCTGGCGTGTACTATATGATCATACGAGACGATAGAGACGAGACGAATTCGTGGCAGATAAGGAAATATCAGTAATAGTTATTTACATTCCTTCATGTACCAGCCCGTCTTGATTATTAACGTTCCTCCGTTGGGTTTGGGTTGGCTCAGCCTTCACCGTCACTAGTCAACTTCAGTTCTCTTGTGAAAATGGGGGAATCTCTAATGTTGATGTGTTTTTTTTGGTCTCTTCTTTTGTAATTTTGTATTTTGGGTGATGAGCCTTTGAAATTTTGAAATAGTTACAATTACACTAACTAACTAAATGGATTTATCCAATTTGTAACGGTGTAGATTGTAGGCGAGAGAGAACGAGAGAGTGAGAGTGATAGAGATGAGGTGTAGAAGAAACATATGAATTTGGGCTATGAAGATGAGAGAGAAAGAGAGAGATAGATGAAAAGAAAAAGCCTTTGTACATCCAATTATGGAGAGATGGTACAGAGAAAATAGGGAATGGTATAGGATGGGCATGAAGGGACTTGAGGCATGACTTTAGATGTAAAACGGTGTACAGAAAGTACAGATAGACTTTATTTTTCCTTCTCTTTTCCCTGGGTGTGTGGAAGTGCTCGAGTCTCTACTAGACTCTAGAGGGATTGGCGAGCGAGTACGAGTCAGAGTCATCGGAGTCATGAGAGAAAGCAAAGGCAGGAGTAAGAGTAAAAGCAAATCCAAACGAAGGGTTGAGGTTGTTATGGTCGTCGGAGAGGAATGAGTGGAGTTGTGCAAACTTTCCCCATGTCCATCGAGCCCAAGTTCCAACTCTCCTCTCTTTCTCTCTCTCTCCCTAGCCCAAACCAAGTGAAACCAATGGTACAAGTAAAAGAAAAGATGTGAAGTATATATATTCAAGTACTTTTGTCTCTCTTGCGAGATTTGGTGAAGAAGCTGGTTAACTCGGCGATGGGGAGAGAAATTCTCTTCTATACAGTTTCCTTCAGTTCCTTTGCCTTTCCTCTCTTTTTTACTTTTACTTTGTCTTGTTCGTTGTACTTGGGTGTTCTCGGGTGAATCTCTTTCTCTTCCTCTCGTTCTCTCTCTCTCGACTTGTTCAGACCAAGTCCAAGTAGAATTCCAAGTCGAAGACTTTTACCAAAGTGTCTCATAATTTTAGTGTGCGGGGAGAGAAGCCAAGTGGAATTCAAGTCTTTTAGCCGGAAATATATAGAAATTCTCTTGCACACGGACACACACACACACACACACACACACACACACACACACACACACACACACACGCACACACACACGCACACACACACGTATATACACAATGTGGGAGAACAAAAGTCAGAGTCAAAAGTAGAAAGACTAAGAATACGTAAGAAACACATATTCTCTGTCTTATTCTCTTATGTGTGTGTGTGTATGTGAGAACAAGGAACAACTAAAATATGTGATAATATAATCGCGTACATGTTCCAGAGTATATGAAAGAGGAGTTGTATTGTACGGCGTATACGGACTCCTGTTCGAATGAGTTAAAAGTTAATACGGTATGTGAATGTGAGTAGGTATGTCTACGTAAAATTTCACTGGTATGAACCAAAGAAAACTTTGTTTCTTCTCCCTCCGAGTTGATTTGAGTAGACTTAACGACCTTTTCTTCACGGCAGTTTCAAATGGTTCCTATGAAAATTATCAGCGAAGCAAGATCTACCTTCCATCTCTATCTCCGCAAGCGCCTGTAAAATTCATTTCTTTTACTACACAGATAGACCATACAGACACATTTTGTGCTTACTTCCATGATGTTCTCTCCCATCGTCTCCTCACTTTCTTGCTCTCTGGCCTTGTGAGTAAAAGAAAAAGTGTAGAGAGAGAGAGAGAGGATTGTAGAATCCTCCTGTATTTCTATTGCCGTGACTAAAAGGAGCACACAGTGGTTTTGCACGGTTCGATTTGAACAGATCTCTCGATTATTGTGAAGTTTCTCTCTTCTCTCTCTCGCTTTTCCCTTTTCTATGCTTTTCCGATTTTAACGACCTGGTCGTTTCAAAAACCTCAGTGTGTCCCGAATTACACGAAATTTTACGACACCAAGTACCAAGTGAACATACACATATAAATATATTATGGCCATAGCACACACAATTTCACATACATACATTTAACTCTATAGTCAAAGGTATATAGAACATGAAAGCTAGAGGTTCTACCCTACAGTCTATATAGGGAAAAGGGAAAAAGGAAAGAGCAAGGAAGCTCTTGACTTCCTCTCCCTGGCCAACCTCCGTGTTTCTCGCCTCATTCAAAGAAAGTACGAATTCATAAATTCATCTTTCATTTTCTCGCTTGGTTCTCTTTCTTTGATACAGAATTTGAGGATTTACATGTGTAAAGGATAATGTGAACTTGACATGCCAAATACCAGCATATAAAAATGACAATGGAGGGAAATGAGTAAAGAGTTGTCTGCAATTAAACTTGAAGAGAGAGAGAGAGAGAAAGATGGAAGAGAGCTTTCAGTCTTTCAGTGAAGCCGCCATGGATTTCATTCTTGGTAATTGTTAGCATGAAAGTGTGACGTATTTAGTATTTATAGACTAGAGAATTCCTGGGATGGAAAAGCTCTAAAGCCGAAACTGAAGTTGAGAAATATGGAAATGATTGTATGAATTATTAAAGAAGAATATTTGAGACATTTGTGTGTCGGAATTCTTTAAGATTTTTTTGAGAGATTCAGGAATTTAGTGTGTAGTCATAATGTTCAAGTACGGTCGTAAGTCTGAATGGAGAGAACTGATTTTAAGGAGATGGAAGGAAGGAATGAGAGACGGACTGACTGGCTGACTGACTGACTGAATATCTGTCTGACTCAATTTAGAAATGAATTTGAGCTGGAGAAATTTATAATTGAGTATAGGACGAGGACACGAACGGCTGGAGTACTCTTAAGATATATGAGAAACCAGAGCAAGGAGAAATAGAGAATAAGAAGAATGACAAGATGGACAGAATGACAGATTTAATGCGATGATGGAAGTTGGCACTAGTCACTTTAGGTGTTCCTCCTCTCAACATGCGGACACATCTGGGAGTGGGGAACATTTTCATGGTTCATTTGGTGTCGAGATATGGAGAGAGAGAGAGACTGTGAATGTGTGTGTCTACATTCTACATAGAGTTAAGAAACGTTTTAAAACCATTGTGCCTACATGCATTATCCGTCATATATTAGTTCTTTAATGACTTTTTACAGTCGTTTGAGAGTCGTCGAATAACTTTGCTATCATACCATGACAATGTCATCGAGTAAAGAGCCAAATGAAATGGCTTTGTGGTCAAGACAGACAGACAGACAGAGAAAGAAAGAAAGGGAGAGGAGAGAGTGCATGTAGGTCTGAAGACGGGGTTGAGTTGGGAGCTTTGCTTTTAGTGTATGTACGAATACTTTGGAACGTAGACAGAATGATCGGACGAATGGACGGAAGTGCGTGTAATGTGAAGACGTTTTTCCCCTTTGGTTTTTGGGTAATAGGACCCGGACAGAATGGCAAAGATGATGACTATTAGGAGAGAAGTGAAGAGATGGAGAAGGATAAGTAGTCGGGCAAATGGTGTTTAGGTGTTGGGTGTTGAATAGACGTAAAGAAGAACGAAGAAAAAAGAGGAAGAAGGATAGAGAGAGAACCTTCCATAAAAATTTATTTTTAGGGGGTACTTGGTGTAGTTATGTACTATGTACAGTCGTGGACTCTGAAACGAAGACTCACTCAGTTAATGTTCATCTCATTACTTTATGAAGTTGAAACTATGTATGCTTTATAGTCCAGAGTTGAGAAATAGAGAGACAGAGAAGTACATATAGAGGACGACCAAGAAGAAGCGAGGGAGAGAAATGGAGAGTTGAGCTGGGTTGAGCTGTCGCTTGGTTTTATCAGGAGTGAATTTGTGTAAGAGAGAGAAAGAGATATGAGTGAGACTGCGAGCCAGAGAGTTGATCTATGTGCTCTTCTCTTCTGGGACGAAATCAACCTAATGGTTAAGTGAGTCTAGTGATGCAAATATTTTTCTCTCTCTCTCTCTCCCTCTGACTCTTGTCATGTAAAGCGAAGCGAGCAGAGGGACTCATATTTTCAAGAAAACTTGATTAGGCTAAGAGGCAAAAAGAATTAAATTAGTATGCAGTGTGATGAAGTTTTTCATGACTTCAAACTCAAAGGGAAAAAACTAGAGAAAGAGAGGAAGAGAGATCGAGAGAGAAGGGAAAAAAGTGAGAGAAAAAAAAAAGTCCGAGAGTGAAATAGAATATGAGTTTAGATAGGAAGGCTTGGAGCCAATAGTAAGTAAACCATAATATTATAATATGCACAAAGTATGTTACAGGCATGTACGAGGAAGGATATCTCGTATCTCTAGTCTGCTGTAGAAAAAGCTATTGTTTGGTAAGTCCTGGGGAGGTAAAGTATGTATGCAATGTAGCTTCATCTCCATCCCTATTCCTCTATAGTCTTATACACTTTGACTTGAAGCTCTCTTCTCTCTCTCTCTCTCTCTCTCTCTCTCTCTCTCTCTCTCTCCGAGTCCTTTGGATCCAGGATGATTCGTGTAAGTGAAGACTCGAGAGCAAGCTATTGGTTTTATGTATATTGACTTGAGGTGGCTTATCTGTAACTGGAACTGGTTGTTGTTCAACTCTCGACTGATTTGCTTTTGGGATGATGTGGCTTTCTACTTTTTGCCTTCCAGAGAGAGAGAGAGATTCCACTTCAAAGTCCCTTTGCTCTATCTTTTCCCTTTCGTCCATCCTCTCACAATCAGTCTCTCTCTCTCTCTCTTCAGTTTCCCAGCAGTATAACACTACACATTTACACAAGTATACGAAGTTTGCCAGGAGGTAGTAAATGGTTTTGGTGGTTGTGTTGTTGTTCATTGGACGGACGGACGGACGGATAGTTGATAGTTGAAAAAATGTAGGGTAGTTTCGATTCTGGATTGTGACATTAAAAATTTAGACTTGAGCGGAAAAAAGTTGAGCTTGTGTGTACTGAAAAGTACTGATGTACTGGGTAGTGGGTACTGGGTAGGACTTGGGACTTGGGGAGCTTTGACGCGAGTCAATAAAGTCAAATTAAGAAGTTGAACGTGAAAAGAGTTGAAGGGGAAGAGAGTCTCAAGTACTTGCCAACATCCCCTGTACTCTCTGTACTTATAGTTCTATAGGTATATGTACGATGTACTCCATACGTATGTAGGTAGTATGTAGGTAGGTTTGCATTTGAACGTGGCATATTATTATTATATAAATGGGATATCGGTATCGGGGGTAGGAGTTGGGTTGTAGGTGTAGTGAGTGAGTGAGAGATATAATGATATATATATCACCATGTAATATCGTAGTATCTCTTTGTGTTTCTATGTATACGTATGGATGAGTGCTCTTCGAGGTTTTTTTTATGTATATCACTTTACGACTAGAGATGGTAAAAAGTAAAATACCATGTGATGTGGCTGTTAAGACGAAAAATGTGTCGCGGTCTGGGTTGGGCTATGACTATTGAAGGAGAGCAAGAGTGAGTGAGATGGAGAGAGAGAGAGGAAGAGAAGAAGAAGAAGAAGAAGAGTCCTCAAAGACGACTTTTCTACTTAAAAAATGTATAAAATGTATGCATTATGCATACATTCATCCTGCAATACATTAAAAGTGACTCGAAATGATTTTTGTGAGAAGTTTTTTTCTTCTTCCTCAACTGAGTTTTTCAAGTATGCAGAGATGATTTCCTTCAGGTCCTTCAGGTCGTCGTGTTCCTTGTCTCCAACAAGGAAAGCAAAGCAAGTAGTTATATACGTTGTAGGTGCGTTGAGTAGAGTATAGGAAACGACAATTCTGCATAGATACATGCATAAATGTGAATGTGGGATGAATATACATGTGTAGACTATAGGGGCGAGGGTTTTCTCGCAATTCACGGAGAAACTTGAAGAGAAATGTCTATGGGGTCGTGTTATGGATGAATGGCAAAAGTTAAAATCACTCTCTTCAAGATCCCGGGATTCTCTCACAATCCGGATTTCATCCTACAGGATGTGCATGGATGCATGTGTTATTTTTACCATCCATAGTTTTCTTTTTCTTCTACACACACATACATATATATATATATGGTACAGAGTAGTACACACGTACTCACTAGAGTTGACTTGTCCTCATATAGACGAACATGGGCAGTAACTAACTAAAACTGCTGTCATGATATTCGTTGTATGCATTCTGCGCCATACAGTTTTCAAATATATTCGCTATTCTCACAAATTTCCGAGTCTCTCTCTCCTTTTTTTTTTACAATGTTCCGTTTTTCTCCTCCGACTCCTGCAACAATAGTAAATAGTAATAGTGGCAGGCGTTTAGTTTATTCCTTCGTCGCTCCAGTTGGATTTGGAAGGGAGCAGCAAAAAAAAAAAGAAAACGAAAAGAGGGGGTAAAAACTGTATTCAGTAGTTCTGGATTTGGGAAATGGGATTTGGGGAGAAGAAATGATGGAAGGAATTCTGGGTTTGGGAGGAAAGACAGTAGTGAAATTTTATCGACGTGAAGAATGTGTTGAAACTTTGTGTTTTAAGAGATGAGTTTGATGCCGGCGTGTACAACGAAAGCTAAAAATCTAAATCTGCTTTACAAGCATGTGCATCTATAAATGTGTGTAGGTATGTGTATCTACTATCTAGTATCTAAATTCTAAATGTTTCGTGATGTCTGCAAACGGAGATGTATACGCATGTTTCCCAAATACCCAAAATCCAAAAAAAACTGCAACTACCCAGGCACAGTCGTCGTCACAGACATGGAACAGAGGAGATGGAACAGGAGAATAATAACTTTGGAGAATAGAAAATGGAATAGAATGCGTGAGTTTGAAGGGAGAGAAAAGACTCTCGATCTGTGCTGGCTGGATGGCTGGCTTCTGTGAGGAATGTTTGCTTTCCGCTCCTGTTTTCAAATCTCATCTCGCCGTGAAACTGTCCGATCCCTAATTCATCCCTATATGCGTATATAGAAACTGTAAACACAAATACTCTCTCTCTCTCTCTCTCTCTCTCTCTCTCTCTCTCTCTCTCACTCTCACATACGTTTAAAGAATCAAGTTGAGTATTGAGTTTGAGCCGGTTGTTGAATTCAAGTTGCTTCCGAGAGTCTACATGTTGTTTTTCTTGTGTGTGTTGTTTCCTCATGTAAATCTTTGGAGAGAGAGAGATGGAGATTTGGTTGGTTCGTTCCTCCTGTGTATGTGTGTGCGGATTTTGTAGTTATTCATCGAGTCCATAGTCGGTACTCACACTACTCACCATGTCTACCACTTAAGCATGAACATCCTTCCAACTCGATTTCTTCCGCAGAATAGGCACCATGTAGCGAGAGAGGAAAAGAGAAAGAGAGCGAGTTGGGGTGAGTCGAGGTTTAGTGGCTGTCGAGTGTACAATTCCCTCTTCCTATTTTGCATGTCCCACAGGTTTTAATTATTCACGAGAGCAGAAGTGGAGAGAAAAGAGAGAATTAGAACACCTTGGTCTCACTTTAGAAGGACAGAGCGGGAGAGAGAGAGAGAACTCTTCGAATTTCAGTCAGTCAAGCTTGAATCCATGTGTATATTTTGTATTTTGTTCCAAGTGGTTGATGAGGCTGAGAGGCCGTCTAAGCCAACATGCAGGTTATCATCGTCTTCTCTCTATTCTCTCCATTTCTCTATCCTCCAAAAAACTCTTATGCGCTTCATACAAACAGAGAGAGTGGAGTCTCTGTGTCTATGTGTAATAGAGAAAACCCAAGGAAAACAAAAGGGGGAACCAACATGTGTATGATTCTCTCTGAGATTTCGTGTGACAACAAGCAACTGTCAACCACGGCCATATTATCCTCACCGCTTTTTTTCTCTTCTTCTCCTCCTCATATATATATAAATACTTGTGCAGTGTGCTATTATGCTACTTTGTCTTCTTGTTCTCATCGTCAGACCATCATTTCGTTGGTTTAGTTTGGTTTTGGGTATTTGGTGAGTACAAAGTGGGGCGCAACTTAATCTCTCATGTTGTTGCATTGTGTGGGGTATATACGCCGAGTTCGTTCACAGTCCACACTACTACTCCACACACAAACGGAACGACATGGCAATTTTGGCAATGCATAGTAGTTAGTGTAGAGTCTACAACTCTACATTGTAGACAGGGAGGATTTTTTCTGCGGGTAGAATAATTTTTCACGTTACTCCAGTCCACCATGTAATAAGTCGCTTGGATTTGGATTCCACGAGTAAATCTACTGTATACAGTAGACTGTAGATATGTGTACATATGTGGACGTGGAAGCTTGTGAGTGTATATTTAATCAAATGTATTTGTCTTGGCATATCCTTGGTCTTTACAAAGGGTACGAAGGAAGGAACGAGTGAATGAATGAATGAAATCATTTAGCCGTTCACGTTCACATATCTCGAGATGACCTGATTACAGCCGAATGCTAAATTGGAATTGTGTGCAAAACGAGGAGAAAGGGAATTATTTATTATGCTATCTTTGCAGAAAATCATTATGTAATTTCCTTGGGTTATCATGTGGGCGATCAAAATGAGAAAATGAGAACGTGCTCTGTATATTTATTTACACTCTCTTGCTTTGCCCAAATCCTTGACATTTTTCTCTCTCCGTAAATGTAAATGTTAAATGTTTATTACCTGTATTATTATTATTATAACAAAGACGTCACATTCTATTATGTAATGTATGTACATGTATTTCCCTGTACTAATATAGTAAATAAGTTATCAAGTACGATACGGAAGTATTTATTTATGGTATTTAGAATGGATTAACAACAATGAGAGTATTATGTAGTGACATTTATTATATTTGTGAATTGTTTCCAGATTGACTACTACTGAGGGTATGGATTGGCCATTCACTTATCATTCGAAAGGGAGGCCAAAAACGTTTCGGGTTCAATTATGGTCACTTGCATACCTCACTCTCATGTTGCTTGGATTTCTCGACTCGTCCGCAGAAGCTGATTCCAGTCCTCCTGTAGCAGATGTAGAAGATCTTTTCAAAGGTAAACCCTAATAATTTACTCTCTCTCTCTCTCTCTCTAATACCTACTTTACTTTTCTAATGCATGTGGACGACGATTGAGTAATACTTAGTTAATAGTCGAATGGAAAATAGAAAATGGAAAATACCCTTCAATTGATTTATTTATTACCTTTATTATTATTACAACACAAGTAGGCCCATGGAAGCGTAGTACGGCAGAAATGAGGTGTGGTGTAATAGGAAAAAAAAGTCATTGTGTGATGGGATAGAAGGCCATACTAAATGCTAATACCATCCAAGTCCGAGTATTATAACTAGATTGTACATTCAACTTTTCCTTGTATACAATAAAATATGCTCTTAAAGATTTCGTAAAGTGTATAGTCGAGAGTAGTGACTTTGCAAGGAATCGAGTGGGGAGCGAAAGAGAGGAGAAAAGAGAGAAGAGAAAAAGTTGAATGAGTATGAACAGTAGTCATTCAACTATATGAGAGTCTTTTAGAAACGAAGGAATGTGCTAGAATTGGTCTTTTGTGTATGTATCTCTATACTGTTGGGATGGTATGTGAGCGATGGTATGGGATTGCATGGTATTATATTGCGGGTTGTTGATTGTTCTGTCAGGAGAAGAAAAAAAAAGATGGAAGAGAAGAAAGAAAGAAAGGAAATGATTTGGTTCTCTCCTCTGATGCGTCTTTAGGGATGAAGTACACAAGTTGGACATTTAGTTGAGGAAAAGCTGTTTAAAGTGCCAAATTCGATTTTGTTTCAGTTTCCACTGACTAAGCACTAATTTCGCTCTGATTTTGTCTCGTTGGTTGGTTCGTTTGTTGCATTGCATTACGTTGTGTTGCGTTGCGTTGCATTGATGGTGGAGTCACAGACGGAAAGAGACGGACGAGAAAATAAATTCGAATGCAAATGTTTCGACACGGGAGGAATCATTTTGATGTATGGAGATTGAGAGTGATGTGAGTTGTGAGGAACGTACAATAAAATGCAGTTCAATGTGAATTGAACGTTTTCCTCCTCCATCCTAACACCAACTCTACCATGCCATACCATAGGAAAAAACAAAAAACATTGCCGATTGCCGAGGGACAAAAAGGCAAACGCGCTTGGAGTAAGAAAGGAATTCAAGAGAGAGAGAGAGAGAGAGAGGGAAAGGAAGAGAGCGAGGATTAAATGTGTTGTTCGAGTCGAGTGATCAGCCAATCTTACTCCGAAGGACTCATAACTAAAGAGTTTCCCAAAGTCACAGGAATGGTACCCCTGAGGATCACCTTAATGGGCTGAGATTGCCATTGCCCTTTCTGTTCATATCAGTTGACGCGCTCTCTGACCTACACTGACAGCTGGGCACAACACAGCACAACCAGGCAGGCAACATCTCGGGACTCTAAAACTCGAATGACTCCATCCTCATGTTTGATTTCACTCCAGCTGATGGAACTATTAGGATTTATTGAGTGCACTTCCAACGCAACTTCACCCCCTTCCTCCAAACGAAACTAACCAACCAGTCAACGAATCCTCTCGTTGTTTGGCCCTGGATTTTTGGATCCTCTACAGACAGCCATCCTCAATGTACAGTTTACATTGTACAGTTGTTTCTCCATCGAGTCTTGAGCCTGAATCTGAATCGTGAGATTTTAGATATGTACATACTCTGTGAGTGAGTCCTTTCTCCATCATCCTTCCAACTTTTCCTTCATTCTCAATGAGTTTTTCAATTGAATGGGGTAATGGAACAAGAGAAAGAGAGGGTTTACATAGGGGGAGATGAGATAGTGATGGTGGAGACGGTACCAGTCATGTAATTGATTGTCTGACGGTCCACCATTAAGTCAATGTTAGTAACTTTATCAAATTGCGTCCCTCTTTTCTTTCTTCTTTCCAAAAATGTACATATATGCATACAGATATATTTATGTATCAAGAAGAGAGACAGGCTCAGAGAGTTTGTATTTGTAGCTTGTAATATATATATATATATACGATATATATTCTTGGCTCATTTTGTTCGTTGTTCGTTGGAAATGTAGTTTACGACTCCCGTGAACCGAGTTTCTACTACTGCTGTTGTCGCTGTCGTCTCTTTAGTCGGAGCATAAGAAAATTATTTTAATTTCACTCCACATTCTCAAACTCGGAGACTGTGAGATGGGAATTACAGAATTTGGAATACCAAAATATATTTGGACCTATTTGCATCTTTGGACGAGAAACCATTAACTTTCTCTCACACGATCAAATCTATTTTGCATGAGCTTGGAGCCCTCTCTCTCTCTCTCTGGCTTGAGTCGTCGTCCATATCCATGTGGACTCCACTGATGTACATATATAATGGTCCACGTAGTGTGCCTTGAGCTGAATTGTGTATTCTCCATGTATATTTATTTATATTACTTTCATATGTGCACACTTTTGTACGAGTTGGAGACACACCATTTTTATTCATGTCCCTGGATGAAATGTAATGTAATCCCATTGAATTTCGGGGATATATAGAAAACGAGTAGAAAATGATGCAATCAGACACTTCTGGGACCCTCAACTGTTTTCCCTACATATGTTCCCTTTTCCTACACATCTTTCCTCCTGATCCTCGTCGAAACTCGTAACTTTGTAGGTCTGCTTCCACTTTGACTATCATTTTATTGTGCGTGGTAGTTATACACAACACACACAGGGAAGAGTGTAGAGTTGAGGGAGGGAGTTGAGTCAGAGATGCGTTTGTGTAATATATCTGATGTCTGAGTGTATACATAACTACATGGATTTGATTGTAAAAAGGTTTGTGGGACTGTGTATTTGTGTGTGTGTGTATGTGTGCAATATGTACTTATGTATGTCGGGGTGACAAGAATTTAATGAATTGGAAAAATAGGATTTAGGAGGGATGATGGGTGCTCTCATGATCATATAACGAGAGAGTGAGAGTTCAAAGATAGACACACACACACATCCCATCTCTATATCTTTCTGCACATGAATAAATGAAACATAAATTATGGCCCATGTTGAGGAGTAAATGGAAAAATGAGATGTACACACAGACAGAGAGAGCGAGAGAGAGAGAGGGAGAGAGAACCCCGCTCGCCTTTTACACAACCATCATATTTAAGGTCCACTGAGCATTCGTACAACTTCCAACATACAAAAGAGCAAGCCCTGGAAATTGATAGAAATTTAACTTTTCCAGATATTACACATGATATTATTTGGATTGGAGCTCTGAGCGTTTTGTAAGTCGTTTTCTAGCCATTGCATTACTATTACTTGGGTCCTTCCTTCCTGCATGGGCACTTTGCTCTCTTGTTGGATATTTGGTATTTGATAGAACTGATACACACTTTTTTCTTCTCATGTATATTCCCGTATGAAACTTGGCCAATATTATTTCATTACTACAGATTATATGTATAGAATATAGATACATAGTCTGTATTGAAGACACGCAGTGTGTGTCAGTTCATTGTGGTTCAGCGTGTGAGTTTGTATATATTTGAAGTGTTAGGTCTACAATCTACACGCTCGAACAAAAAAAAAAGAGTAGAAGAAGAAGGATAAGAAGGAGGAGGAGAAGGAAAGAAATGGTAGAGAAACCTTACAGAATCAAATATTCTGGATATATGGGTGTTTGCATGACCGAACCAGAGAGAGAGGAGTTGAAGTTGGAGTTGGAGTCAGGGCCAGAGACAGCAGAACGAGAAAACCAGTACAAAATAATATATATTTTTTCTTACACCATTGGCAATGGAAATGCCAAGTTGGTTGGACACATGTAGACATGAAGAGATATTACAGAATATTATGGATACATATGAATTTATCCTGGGTAACGGGGAAAACAGTTTTTCTTGCTGGATGTTTACTCGAGTTTAGTCCAATTCTTTCTAGTCTCTTTATGTGTATATATATTATATATACTTATATATGTGCGTATTGCCAGAACATTTTGGAAAATGAATATATTTTTTTCCGTCTCCCAGCGACTCTTCCAGCATTTATTCCTTTGGATTCTCATTCTCTGGAAAAGGGAGAAAATAGATATGAATGAAACTGAAAACGCGGTGGAATGAGAAATGAGGAGCTTTTCTCAATGGTAAAACGTTTGTGTATGGATGAAGTTTGAGAAAGGATGCTGCCGCTTCTGCTGTTTTTTTCTTCTTCTTCTTGTAGCTTCAAATCTGTCTTATGAATTTATGATAGTTCAGCTAGAGAATGGTTTGTTGTACACAAGAAAAAAAAATAGGCATGATAAATAAATTCATCGTGGCCGTCTCCCACACTCATTGCTAATGAGCAATTTGCTCCCAGTTGAAGAGTTGAAGAGGAGCAAAGAAAAAGTATGGAAAAAAAAACAGAAAAGAAGAGAAGAAAAGCAGGAGGTGATCGAGGTGGACTTGATTGAATGCAAATACACAAGGGAAACACTAGTGTAAATTATACAGGCTAAAAGAAAAACGGCGAACCCGCCTCACTCACTCATTTCATTCGATTCTAACATGGAGAAGAAGAAAATAAAAAATATTCTGGGGTTTTTTTTTCTTCTTTTTAAAAAATTAGAATTGTTTGTAGTGACTTGGCTTTGTGTGTAAAACTATTAGGCACGGAGAAGGGGGAAAGAAGAGATGAAGAAATTGCTAATTTAAGGTTTGAGAGTGGAGAACGTGAAATCTGTGTGAGGACTGAAGATGAATTAATAGGAGTGCCAATGCCAATGAAATGCCGAGTAGTTCCCAAAATGGATAATGGAATAGTTGAGAGGATTGGAGAGAGAGAGCCAGAGAGAACACGTAATGGAATTATGAATAAAAGTTAAATGTGTACATATTGTATTCGACGACTTGGAGAGTGCATAAAATTACTTACATTTGGAATGGAGACACACGAACGAACTCTCACACACTCACAAGTAGTTGAGTTGAAAGAGAGAGAGAGAATAGAGGATTTTGCCAGGACACGACAGACAGAATGAATGCATTCAAGTGCAAGCAAATATCCAGGAAGTTAAAGGTTAGATTTGTATGATGCCTTCACTTGCCTTTTCCCGTCTCTTCCTCCTCTCTCTCTCTCTCTCGTTTGACTTGATTTGTACCTCCGACTGACTACAGGCAGACTTTCTCGGTTCGGAAAGGTTAAGAACAAGTTTTGAAAGGGGAGTGTGCATAGTGTGTTGAGCATGCAGGAGAGTGATACCGTTACCGGTTACTCTGGTTAGTGTGTGGATTGTGTGCGTGTGTGCAAATTTCTCTCGGAAGGTATATGGATATTCTTAATATATTTTCATGGATGGAAGAGAACGATGGGGAAGGGTGGAAAGAGTTGTAGCTAGAGTTTGGAGCTAAGCAAAAGGAGTCGTCATAACTCGTAACTCTTGTAATGGAAGAATAGATTTTTCATCCGAAATCCATAAAAGTGATAAATGGAGAGAGGGAGAGAGAGAGAAGAGTTTTTTTTTCGAGCGACACGCGTTACATCTCATTGTATTTTATACCTGCGTAGTGTGTGTTGAACAATTGTGTATTTATAGTGTGGTGAGAGTGAGGGAGAGAAAGAGAGAAAGCCAAAGGATAGAACAAGGAGAAGAAGAAGAATTGGCCACTGTACTCTATATGCACACACACATTACCTTTCCCCATTTTATTTTATCGCCATTTTTCCACTTGAACGACCACGATACATTTATATTCAAAATTCAACGGCAAATGTACTCTACTGCTGGTGGGATGGATACATTTGTATTTATATTGCATGTTGAGAGTTCAAGATGGAATGACGGAAGAGTTTGAGGAAGAGAACTGAAGATGTTACACAAGTAGCGAGAGAGAGAGAGGGAGTGGGGGAGAGAGAAAGAGAGGGCGAAAAGAAAGAATAAATATGAGATTGTAGGTGGGGCGAGACAAAATCTGAGATTGTTAGATTGTCGTGGAGTCGTCCTATTTGAATGGTGACTGGCTTGAAATGACAATAGTTTCACGAGGTTCAAGAGGCGTTTCCCAAAGGTACTGATCCACACTTTCACTGTTGAAAAATAGAGGATGAAATGGGCTTTTCTCCCTTGATCCTTCCGAGTTCCGCGTAAAAGACAGAAAAAAAAGACGACGACCGAACCCAAGAAATTTCGAGTTTTCCAACCCGTAAACGTAAAACGTAAAAGAAGGAAATCATGTGAAGGGAGTGTTTGTTTACTCTTTTGTGGTGGAGAAATTCATGTTGTTTGGGTACGGTCTCGCCGGGTCTGTCGCAACTTCTCGATTCCTCCAACCTTTCCCCTTTTTCTCTCTCTTTTCCCTTGAAAGGACGCTGCTCTGAGATGATCAGTAGACGTGAGCTCTCTCTCTCCCTCTGGTTTGTTACATAGATATTGGTAATTTGTGTATGTGCCACGTTCAAAGTCCAGGAGAAGGGAGGACATGTGAGAGTTCTGCTGTGCATTTCTACCTTTCTTCGTTTTCTTTGTTTTTTCCCACAACATTCACAAGTGTTCTATTTTTTTCATTATTTCCAACATTTCGAAGGAGGCTGATGGAGAGAGAGAGAGAGAGAGAGAGAGAGAGAGAGAGAGAGAGAGAGAGAGATGGAAAAAGAGAGGCGAGGAAGAGAGACAAGTCATGTCATGTGAGGTTTTATCGATAAAAAATAGATTGTTGGAGCAATCTGAACCGCATTCCATCTCTTGACATTTTCCCCAATAAATCATATGGATAAAAGACATTTCTGGAGAATTCACTTATCCCCTCAATATGGCTTCATATCAGTTGTGTTCCGTTTCGCCATTTGTACAACCGTCATAATCATAATGTATGACATCCGAGCAACCTGTTCATCCCGGTGGGGCCACAACATACACACACGCATTTCATAGTTATTATTCCTAGTCCAATTCGTATGTACGACTGTGGAAGCATGTGGAGAATACAAGTCTCTCTCTGCCTCTGTCTGTACGTTCCTTGGTTATTCTTGCTGATCGGGTTTTCACAATTTTTCCTTTGCTTGAGGATTTTATGGAGTGTATACTACTTTGGTCTTAGTCTTGCGTTCTCTATCCCTCCATTCTTTTTATGTGTGTGTAGGTGACGCTTAAGATTAAGATACCGTATACGTTCAATTTGAGAACGAGGGCGTCGATTTAATCTTTTCACACGCAATATAAAATCCTCATTGTAAGTATACAGAGAGTTTTTCGTGTATCCACAGACAGACAAAATATGAGAGCTAGAATAAATTTTTTTTTACACGGGGGACATAAATCCTTAAACGTATACGATTTTTAGCTCACATTTAAATGTATATGAGAGTGTGTGTGTCTGTGCAAGAATGGACATGAAAATGTGTGTGTGAGAATATTACACACAAATGTTATTCCACTCCATTCCATTATTATTATTATTATTATACGATTTGTAAAAGAATGTTGGGTCATTTTATCATTTTATGGGTTATGCCATGGCTGTGGATGTGAATGTGTGGTCTGAGATTTTATATGCATTATTAATGTAAGAGTTTTTTTCCCTGAGAAGATTTTGTATGTCATCATCATCGTACAGTTCATTAATATTTTATTGTATTGTATTATTTTATTTTCAGATGAGGGTTTTCTCCGGATGTCCAGAGGTGGAGAAGCATTCGGTCGTCGGCCTCCTCCACCACCGTTAATATTGAATCCACCCCATTTGCCGACACTTCCTCCTCGACAATTCCAAACTCCAGCACCTCATTCGAAAGACAAAGTAAAGCCGCCATCGCTGAATTCGCCCAGACATGATCAGGGTTCAAGTAGTAGTAGTGGGAATGGCGGTGGGGGTAGCGAGAGAACACTGGAGAATGTCAATAGTAATCACTTGAATCGAAACGGTAGCGGTCAAGTATCACTCAATAGTGAGAATGAACGTGGTGTGGAAGGAGTTTTGGGTGTCGGGAACTCTCCAAGTGGAAGTAACTCGAATGGACAGTTGGGGAGTGGGAATGGGAAACCACTGGAGAAAGATGTGAATGCTGTATTTTCCAAGGTATCTCCAGGAGGAACGGGGACGAGCTCTATGGACGGCACGGATTCGGATGCACATCCTTTACTCGGAATCACTCCAGCGGCTCCCGGACAAGGTAAATTATCTGTGGTTTATTGTTGAATTTCCGTATTTTAGTTGAGAGAATTCATCTTTTTTTTTACAGTTATTATAAAATACTGCACATGCCTTTCTATTGGACTTGTAGAAATGAAAATTACATTTTATTACTTGTATTTGATTTATTCGCCTTATACAGATGGTTTAGTGTTGGCATAAAATGTCCAGTAGCGAGGGTTTTCCGAGCAGTTTGTTGAAGTAATACTTTTATTTTGTATTTTGACAGTATTTGACTTCAATCCGATTCTTTCCAACCCTGCTGTCACTCGTATTTTAGCAGGAAGTTCCGGACGAATTCCCCAATGGGAGCCATCTCTTCCTGATCTACATGGTAATGGTCTAATGAATATGTTTGACGCTACACTTTCTCATTCATGTTAATACTCGAGCGAGGCTGGGCTTTGTACGTTTGAATACCAAATGCAAGTCGTTCACCAACTTCCACCAGGACTTTTCCATGTGAAAGAATATATATTTTGCAAAGATGTACACAAAGGGAGAGAGAGAGAGAGAGAGGAAGAGAGACGTAGAGATCTCCAAAGTATGAAAGTATTAGAGTCTCGCCACAAGAGACATTTCGTTTGCTTTGCTTTGCATACCATATTTAGATGAGTCAAAGTCTCTCAGGGAATTCTCCTCGAGTGTATCTCTCTCTCTCTCGTCCTGTGTGAAGTTGAGTGTCTGGATGCGGTAAAATGAGTTTTTGTCACGATTTATTGGACAAAGATTGTGTATGCGTGTGTGTGACGCAGGTTCCAGAGTTTTTCTGGCCAGTTTTTTGTGAATTGCGAGTAGTTTTTTTTTCTTACACTTTTCTTCTTCGAATCCGTATTTTTTTCTACTCCTTTTGCCTTTTGCGTTTTTATTATTATTAATTTTTGCTCCTTTGGTGTGTATGCGCGACTCACCAAAAGTCATTACAGAACTGAAGACATATTTTTATGTGTGTTTCGTTTGGTTGTTCCTGTGACGATATATAGATTTCATGCCGGAAGTAAACTACACTGCAGATACCAATAGTAATAATAATAGAGGATACAACGGGAACGGCAATTCATATAGTGGGTCACAGCAGCAGCATCACCAACAAGGTTCTGGGAATTCCAATGGAGGGAATCCGATGGCAACGGCTGGAAATGGCCAGGGAATACAACAACAAACCCAGCAACAGCAGCACCAACATCACCAACATAATCCTAAAAATCCAGTATTTGTTCCATCTCCTGTTAGTTCCATCTCCAAAGGCTCACCCACCATGTACAATATGGATCAAATGACAAATAATATTGCTATTCCCAAGCATACGTTGCCGAATCCAAGTAATCTGGCCACATCCCGAACTACGACGGCCGAGGACAATGGTGATATCTACGGAGGAGAGACTGGGATGGTCGAGGACCGAGACAACCATCATCATGATCGTTACAGTCCAAATTCGGGAAGTAGTGGCGGTGGGTCGTCGAATCATTTGGACGAGAGCCGAGGAGGGGATGGAGCTCATCCCTATGTGTATGACGAAGAGGACTCGGGAGTCAATGAAGACTCTGGAAGGAATTATTTGAATTCTAACTTGGGAAGTGATGCTCAAGGGAAGAGGGGCATTTGGAAAGGAGAGTCCGGTTTGAATGGTCAAGATCATTCCGAGTCTCGTCTGGATGGTCAGAACGGTACGAATCTTTTTATTATTGTATCATATAAGTATATATATATATATATACTGTAATGTAATATAATGTAAGTTATAAGGAATTGGGGGAGAAAAGGGGAAAAGAGGGACACAACTTTCCCTCTCTCTCTCTTTCATTCCGAAACATTTTTTCTCTCGAAGTGAAATGTTCACGTTGTTGGCTGGAGGATATATGTGAAACTGTTTGATGTGTATGTTAAAGACTCGTGAGTAATAGTTTTACTCGTAGAATTTGGGGAGGGGGGTGGGGGACGGAGGGAAAAAGAGAAATAGAAAATTACTCATGGTAGTTTTCGTCCTCGTTTTTTTCGTTCTCCTTTTCGTTATACAATTTTTATCTACTTTCACCCTTCTAGAAATGCCAATGCCAACACATGGTCACATCATATTCTTTTCAAAAGTCTCGTAGAACACAATTTCTCCAGATAAAATGTATGTAGTTTTTTACTCATGTGTGTGGTTTTGGTTTACCCGCATGTGTTCTGTGTCTGTGACGTGGATTGGCATAGCATTGAAGGGAAAAGTAGGGAAATGATTATGGGATTTTGATGTGTGTGGAGAAAATTGTCTGGGATTTTCGAGGAATATAAAAAAAAACATGTGTGTGTGTGGGGGGGGGGGGAGAAATGGAATTTCTGTTCAATATATTGAAAATATGATTATTGTCCAGGGCCCAAATACATCGTTTGTGATGCATTGTGTGAAGCCTGGAAGCATCAATGCAAATTGAGTGGCATTCTCTTTTCCATTACGAGCGTCCTCTGCCTTTTATTTGCCTTCGCCGTCTTGTACTCGCTTCAATTCCAACTTCGAGGTAAGATTATACATTTTGCTATTATTATTCTTATTGTTGTTAGTAATACGAGTCCACATGTAGAGAGTTAGAAGACGGGAAATTGATATCAAAATAGTAGAGAAGAAGAGAACCAAGACAGAGTTTCATATTTCTTGAGATTGTAGTCGTTTGTAGTTGTGGAATATGTGGAAATAATATTACGTTTTTTTTTTGAAAGATTGGGATGAAAATGAAAATAAGCGAGTCTAATCAATGGTTGTTCAATTTTTTTTTCTTTTTTTTCCTTTTTTCTTGTTCTTTTGACAGATTTTGTTCCGTTCCTTTTAATCCTATTGTTCCTGTTCGCAACCTCCGCGTCTCGAGCTTTTATCCTATTGTCAGAATCATTTTGTTCACCCTTGTCGAGACCATCGTGGCTCCCCATCGTCTCTACGCTACCACCAGCATTTTTTACGATCGCCATTCTGGTGGCTCTCCGACTCGCCCGCTTCCCATTCCCTTTCATTAAATCCTACACAATTTCCCCATATGTAATTCTTATGGTGTCCCTGGTAGCACTTTTACCTCCACTAGGGCTCTCACTTGGAGCACATTTTCATCCGCCCAGCCATGCCATTCTCTCTCAAGCCGCTTGGATTACATCTCATGTAGTCGTCGCCCTCATCTCCCTCGTCTACCTTTTCAAATTCCGACCTTTCTACTCGCGTCTGTCGAATGAACGAGGGAATATTGGCAATGGTGCTCCACCGACTTCCTGTCCGTCAGGTCTGAACGGACCATCATCAAATGGCAACTTTGGAATGCCCAACAGTAGCAACAGTTTGAGCTCTGGACTCAAAAAGAGAGGTTTTGTTGTCAATTGGGGGTGTCTACAAGCTCGAGCCATGTTTGGAGTTGCTCTCTTCGTTCTTAGTCTATCTACCATGATAATTATCTCCGTTGCAATGGTATGTTTTGTTTATTTTACTCAACCATTTCCCCCATCTCCGTCAATCCCTACAGACAACAGATTCCATTGACTTTTTTTTCTCTTTCCTAAATTTTTTTCTCTCTTTTCCTTCCTCTTTCCCCCCACAAAAAAAAATCTCCACTATATATATATATAAGTATATATATTTTTATATACATACTTTCTTTCTATTAGTATATCCTCCCAAGTCCTATTAGTCTCCAGTTTTGGTGGACAACTAAAGACTTACTTAAGCTCTGTAATCATTTCCTCACCCTTCTTTTTCTTTATACATCCTGAAACGTGTGTAGAAAGTCCATACAAAAAGAGAAAAAAAATAAATATATTTCCCACGTGAAGTGACATGTGTAACGGTGAACGATAGTTGAAGATTGTTTGTCTGGTTGTATGTATTTGAGCAGAGTCGTGGGGAATGTGAATCTTCATCCACGTGGACAGGCTGGGTCCTTAGTTTGTGTGCTAGGATGCTGGAGTTTGCCATAGTCATATTACTTCTTCTCGTTACTATTTCTTCCGCCGACGTCCGATTTTTGAGGTAAGGATGATTTTTTTATATATAAGTATATATATAAGTATTTTAACTCATATCCCACGGATATTCCTGCCTTTTACATACATGAGTAAAATGTGCGTGCAAGTCCATTCGTAGACATCTCACACTCGTACTCTGTACTTGTGTGGTGTGTGTTTGTGTGCGAGTGATGGAGAGAGGCCTTGATGAGCAGCAGTAGTGTGTACATAGTATTAGTATTAGGACAAGGCTCGTGCTTGTTTGAACCGAGTAAAAGACCGCAAAAAGAGTATCTGTACTGTCTGATCATCTCATGTGTGTTTTTATGTTCTTATGCAGTAGGCTGACTCGCGTTCCAATCAATAAAAGTAACGTCGGCCTGATCAACGCGGATATCTTCCCAACGATGGTGTCTTCAAACACTGCCGTTCAAAGGTGCATCCCCATGTACAGGTGAGTTTTTTTTTTTAGTTCTAGGAACACTATAGAACTAGTAGTCTATGAGTATAGAATAAGAATGATTTATACAGTGAAGATGATATTGAAGTGAGAGTGAGAGAGATCTATTGAAAAAGTAAAGCTGAGGGAGACGAATGGAAAAAAAAAGAAGTAAAGTAATTGAATTTCCTGATGCGGAATCTTAAGTATTCATTGCTTGTATTTCTCTGATTCTTTGGACTTTAGTTCAAATACCCGAGCAGATGTGATGATGTTGGGTCCGACTGAGAGTCGATCGTCTTTACGGGGAAAGACATTTGGAGAGAGAGCACTTCCTGGTGAGTAAACTTGAATGCCCAAATAGATTCGTGTATAGTACTTATATAGTGTGTACGATTTTTTTTTCAAGGGTGGTTTTGTATAGTACATTTTGTGTTCATAAAATATGTAGTTTAATAATTTGTATTGTAACAAGGTACGTGTACAAGTATAGTATTGTTGGATAGAGTGAGTGAGTGAGTGAGTTGGTGTATGGGAACTTGATAGAAATGATTGAATGTTGAATTTTTGATGGGTTAGGTGAGAGATTGGGAGAGTACCGTTCGAGTGTGGGTAGAGGTTTACCTCTCCGACTAGGGAATGGACCATCTCACTCCCTACCCGGAACTCCTTTGGATGGATTTCCTCAAGGTTTGAGACTGCCAGAACCCGCACCCGCGAGTCTTTTAGTAACCAAGGTGGTTTTCGGCACTCCCGCTGTGTCCCGAGAGGTGAATTTAAATCACCAACATGAAAATCCTCTACTGTGTACGGGTGAACCATCCAAAGACCGAGACGAGAGAGAGACAAATAATATCTATGCGAGTCTGGAGAGTGTCAAGATTGCATCAATGGTGAATGCGGGCTCGTCCACAGGCTCCAATCATAGTGGCTCCGACCGTGTTCTTCTCTCAGCACCCAGAGACTATATCTACTCAATTTCCAGAGATTTAACAAAGACTATTGATTCCATTTACGATACATCCCGACCCAGAAGTAGTAATCATGCTCATACTATAGGTACGCCAATCCCATCTTTCCTTTCGTTGTTCTCTCATATCTCGTCCCTTTCATTTTCCAATTGGAAATACATTTCTAAAGCCATAATCCATCTTATGGATTAAAATAACATTGCATTGAGTTCATCCCATGTCTATTTTACTATATCTATATGTAAATGTTTATACATATATCTCTCATAATAATTATGATCATTTGATTGTTTTCAATGTGTGTCACACAGAAGCTTTATGCCCACCCATGGTTCATCCAGCCGAACAAATAGGTTCGATACCAAATTCGAATGGAAGTCATCACAATAATCGTGGTGGTGGTGGATTCAATTTCCATCCGCACAGCTATCATCAACAGAATGGTGGGAGTAGTGGTCTAATTCAAAGGGAAAGTTTGGCACGGACGATAGACCGGATACGATATGCCGCATCCACCGTTCCGTCCAATGCTTTAAATACCCCAACAAGTAGTCATCCTGGCCCAGGACGTAATTTCGTACTGCAATTGGGAGCTCCACATCTACCCGGCAACCCACCACCGTACTGTGGCAGTGAATCCAGTAGTCACGATGTCACGCCTGACTCTGGTATCGTGTCTGATATCCATTCGAAATCAGGCCGAATGGATATTCCAGAAGTCGTTTATGCGAGGTAAACTTCTTTTTTCCCTTTTCCTTTTTTTTCTCTCTCTCTTTCTCTTTTTCTCTAACTCCCTTTCTTAAGCTGACAAGGCAAAAAAAAGAATCTTGTGTGTGTGGAAACTCTTTAAGAGTCTTTTGATTCGATTCTTTGGATGTGTGTGGCTTAGTAGCATGTAGTATGTTCGTAGGTAGATGTTTGGCTAATGGAATTTATTATATATATTTGATTGAATAGAGAGTACAGACGGAATTCCGTAGAGGATGTACGACGGTTACCACTTCTTCCGAAGCAGCAGCAACAGCAGCATCATCGTACAAATAATAATACTCCAGGCTCAACTCCTCTGTATGATCGAACACCGATATCCCCAACTAATCCATCTTCTGCCTCGTCACCGGGCATGCACTCACCACAACAACAATTCGCTCCCGCCCCCACACCAAATAATTCCATTGTGGGTCGTGTGGAGCATTTACTAAATCAAACGGAGCATATTCTGTCCAGAACTGAGTCATTGGACAGTAACAGTAACTCGGCTGGACTGCAAAGACTTTTATCTCACAAGGAGCAACTGGAACATGTCGAGAGACTTTTGGCACAGGCAGAATATGCGATATGGTGCGAAAAGAAAAATTGTGCACAGCAAGTTAGTCAGTCGTTGAGTCCCGCCGAGTCTCCTTGTTCATACAGTGTGTACAGTTCAGGGTCGACGACGGGGAATGCCATTTTACTCTCCGCTCAGAATGCCCAACAGAATAATGTGAATAATAATGCTTCTTCTTCTTCCTCATTCCCACAGTATAATAATAATAATAGTAGTAATAATAGTGCCAACAGTGCCAACAATCCTGTTCAACAGTCCTTATGTAAAGAAAACTGTAACTCTTCGATGGTTGTGAAAAATCATTGCAATTCTACGAGTAATAACAACAGTTCGTCATCCACGAATAATTTGAGTTCGAGTAACAATCATAATGGAATCGGTGGTGGTCACTATGCCAAGAAAATGTCCAAGAATCTAGAAGAAGAGAGTGTTGTGTAGCATTCTTAGTAGTGACTCTAAACACGCGTCCAATAGTTAACTTAACTTATCGGCTTATCGGCCTGCAAAAGAATCCTACGGTTTTTTTTATTTCGTACTCTTTTAGTCGAATTTTTACGTCCTATACTTCTTGTACACAAAATACATACATACAGACATTCACACATACACACACAACTTACTTTCACAAAGCGCCCACATACATGCATGATAGACAGCAGAAGATGAGTTTCCTTCTTCTCCTCTCGATCACAGTAACGTTCAAGTTTTTTTCTTCTTCGACTACTTTTCAGGCGAGCGCTCTAGCACATAACAACCGCAAAAGCATTGAATCCTTTTTTTCAGATTCTCTAACTAAATGTATGCTTAGAAATAACCCTTTACATAAGTAACTATACGGTGTATACTATGTGCTATTTTATATGGAGCATTTTCATACATTTCTTTGGCTTTGGAAAGTTTTTGGGTGAAAACTTTTCTCTCTGTATGTGTGTGAGCGTGTGTGTGTGTGTGTGCCAGCTATGAGATGAGGCAGCTGACATCTCCTTTTCATCGAGTTTTTAGACATGAGTTTCCTCCGTCGTATCATGCAATCGGTAGTTTTTTAGCTCGCCGCTCACTCGCTCGGTATACACATAGTTTTTCTTTTAACTTCGCAGATCTAATAGAAATGACAGCATTCTTAATGACATTTTGCAGGTTTTACCAGCTCGAAGATGCTCTATCGTCTTCTAGTGTTAATTAGAAATTCTTTGACGTCCAAATAATTAACTGATATGTACAGCTTCTTTTTAAAGCATTGGTTCATTGTTCTTCTTCTTCTTCTACTAATGCTACTTACCCTCGTAAGAGTATTGGAATCTTCTCACGTTATTTATCATGTTTGTGTTTTGTATCTCCATAATATACCTATTGATATTTATAATAGGAGGTAGAGACGACAACGTGTGATTATATTCCACTGCTCCACACATACAAAGATACAGTTTGTATAGTCTGTTGCATAATAATAATAGCAGTCATCTATATTCCATTCTTTAAATGGTCATTCGACCGACGGACGGACGAACCGACCGGCATGGCATAAGAATAATAAGAGCGATCGTAGTAGTTATTACGGACACGCAAGTATTTCGTATTGTATTTTTTAGAAGTTTTTTTAATTAGTTGTGTAGGACTTATATTATTTACTAACTATACTAGCTATATGTACTGTGTTTTATTTTTTATTTTACAACAACTAGATACATATGTGTGTGAGTGATGAGCAGTACCGGAAACTAGCATTATACTATATGTGTAAACAATATGTTTGAATTTAAATCTACGAATGCATTTACATAGCTTAAAATCATATTAGGTTTACCTGTATGAGCTATATAGTGATTATAAAAAAGTAAATTTAATTGCCAAATACTCATTAATTAGTATTCTACTTCCTGTATATGAGGAATTCTCTCATTCTCTCAGAACAAACCGTCTCCGACTACTAGCTATCCAACATGCTAAAAAAAAAAGACTTTTGCAGTAATAACATAAAAATAATACTAATCATGATGAGAATCTATAGCATAATCAACTAATACTCATTCTCACATACATATATAGGTAGATATATACATTTGTAAGTTGTATTCCAAGGTAATAAGAAAATGAAGTAATCGTGAACTAATTATTGAAGTAATCGTGAACTAATTATCATCATTTTACCTGATTAACTCGGATTTTTTTCCATCATTTACTTTTTGTCGGCTCAAGTCAGTTGGTTTCATTAATTAATATCATTGCATGTATACAAATTAATTACTTGTCCAAGAATATAAGTAGGCATCTTTTATTCCCAGGTATCATGTGAATGAGTTGAAGGAGTTGGTAATAGTAGGTATGTATGTATGTATATCTGGTTTCCTTCTTGGATTCTTTTTCTTTTTAAATTTTTTTATATAAAACTCGTAAAAAGTAATAAATTATTGTAGTAGTAGAGCTCTTTTTAGAATACACATAATAACTAAAGTAACTTGATATATGTAACAAACAAGTGCGATTAAACCTGCCATAATTTTTTTTAAATAGCGAAAAAAAAACTAAATAGATATACTTTTGTTATTTTTTTATTACCAATATATATTTTGTTGTGTTTGAGCTAGAAGAGTTGAGATTTTCTTGTTTGTTGTTTATTATTTATCCTGGTCTCATATTTGAGAGAAGTTACATCTGTCAGGAGCTCTGAAATTATGATTAATAGTGACAGGGGAAATTTGATATGTTAGTAGTTCAAAATTCATTTTGGCTTTTACATGTACGATGTAGCATTAAGCAGTGCCAAGGTATGTCATTTATTCCTATACAGACTATCATCTATCATACAATTTAGCATTATTGTGTGTGTGTGTGTGTGTGTTTGTTTGTATGTATGTGAAAAGTTCAAACGGCATGCCGTTGCCATAAAAATTCCAATATAGATTTGATGATCTTTTTATAGATTCATTTTATACCTAATCATAATGCTATTACTTTTTCCAATTTACTCCTTCCACATTCATTCAACAGAAAGAGATTACATATACATGCATGTATTGTTAACTTTTTTAATGGTATTGCTAAGCTAATGACCTGACTTTACTCACTGACTGTTTCAATCAGGATGTTTAATAGCAGCAGCAATAATATTATAATCATTGACAACTCAAACTATGCTAACAAATATAAGTCGCATTTATGTTTGTCATGTAAATTGACAAGCTCTTTTTTTTGAAGCTCTTTTGAGTATACTTGTAGTTTTTTTCAAATATATAGGTAACAGTTGAAGTACTTACTTGTGCATGTATTTTAGAAGGTTGGGTTAATCGTTTTGTTGTTAGAATTACTTACTGTCGGATTAAAAATAATTGAGCCTTTCTCTCTCCTTCGTAGCTCCTCCCACTCAATGTATTTGAAATGGGCAAGGATTCCTAAATCTGTCCTTGGGAGGGTCAGTTATTAAAAATCCGACAGTACCTACTTTGACTTTAATAGCCATAGATAAAACAATTCCTAATATAACAGACTAACATGTGTAAGTAGACAAATTATTGTTTTTTTTTATAACTACAAAAAAAAGTATAGGGCTATATAAGTACGAAATAATATAGTTGTGAATGAGTGTGTCAACTTCTTTCATATACGTTGGAATCCTATGTGAGTGAGTGAGAGAGAAGATGCAAAAATATACTGCCTCCAATTTTTTCCTTACAAACTATGGAATAGAGAAAAGAATTATATTTATTTAGGTACCATTACATTTTCTATTGTTGTCTATGTATTCTGAACTTGCGTGAATTTTATATCCTTTTGGTACTTATTTAGTGAGTTCAACGACGAAAGTATTAATTATTGTCTTTCTTTCCTTTTGTACTCCTTTTTTTCTCGTTTTGTTCACGAACTAAGGACTGTTTTTTTTCGTTTCATTATTATTGTTGTTATTTTATAATTGTCATTATTGCTAGCTACTATTATATAAAAAGTATTAGTGCCAAAAAATTACTCATCTTTGTCGACCCAACATTAAAAATCGAGAACAAATACAAAAATACTATCGAGTTTTTAATTGTTATCACGATTGTCTAGTGAATTATTATGGATGGTTGAAGAATAAATATCGTTTTTATGACTCATTGTTTACGGAATCTTAGTTTTTAGCCCAATTGTCTCCAAAAAAAAGAAGTATATTATGCCTCTGGATAAAGGTATGTACATAAAATCTGTATAAGAAAATACTCAATTTGACCAAAATACAGGATACACAAATGTAATATTTAAAAATTTAAGATAATTTACACCATTATGATTATTGGATAAGCAATGACATGAAATATGTATAGTACCTACATACGGATATGTGAACTAAATTCTAGTTAAAGCAGTTTAGTTTAGTTTTTATTCCTGCTCGGAGAAAGCACAAGGGAAGCGATAAGTCACAATTACGAGGAACATTGAGCAGTGAGCAAAAACAAAGTAGGTATATAACTAAACAACAAAAAAAGAGGCAAAGCACAAAAAAAGAAAACTCGTTGGAAACCCACCAAAATTTCTCCAGTCGGCAAAATTTTCTACATGCATAGCTTTAGATTGTATAAAATCACTGTAGGAAAATAAAAGGAGAAAAAAACAACAAGCAAGAAATGTCAAGTGTGCCCTTTGAGTATCGTAATGTCCTCTAATAACATTGAAAAAATCAACGTACAATTTATATATATTTTATGAATGAAACTACATGTAACAAACATACAAACAAAAAATGTCTACTGTATTGTTAGACCGATGGCGGTGACCTAACAACAACGAAGATGATGCGAAAACAGAAGAATAGAGTAGCAAAAAAACACCGTTGTGTTTCGTTTCACAGCAATTCATTTTCGTTGTGTTACTTGTTCTTTTGATTAGCGTATGTACAGAGAGAGAATAGAACTCATGAGGACAGAGAATGTGTTATTTTCCATCGTTGACTGATCATTGGACAGTTGAAGTAGCTTTGGTTTGAACGTGGGAAGAGGGAAGAGATGCGAAAAACTTGTAGGGATGATTATAATTATAGCTCAACACAAGAAAAAAAACGAAACGAAAAAGAAACAAAGGAGTCCATCAAGTGATTTATTCATCACCCCTGTCGTAGATCGTGGGCTCATCTCCGTTCTCTGTCGTGTGAAAAGGAAGAGAAGAACAAGTGTCTATTGTCTATATATATGTATGTGATGGTGGTGGATGTGACAAAAGTTGTTTCGCATTTCATTGTCATTGTCGTCGTATTCGTAGTTGTCGTCGTCGCCGTTTGTGTTAATGTCAAATCTGGTTAGATTGTGTGGTTGTGTGTGAATACTAATATCTCCGTCAAACTCTCTCTCTTTTCTGTTCCTCCTCTACAAACCTATACATATTACATATATATATAAATGACTGTGGTTGACATCCACTTTTTTTTTATATACAAAAAGGAAACTCTACATAATAATAAAGACTTGGACTATTATGCTGTGGACATGGCTCACGTTCGAATTCAAATTCAGAATCATGATTTATATATTACGAAAATGTACTTTTTAAGATTACTTCCGTGCGAATTGTACACACACACACACACGTCGAATTTGCGAATATTATATAATGTGTATGGTATGTAAAGTGTGTGATTGTTTATAACGTCAAACTGTGACAGACGTCGTCGTCGTCGTGAAAATAATATATATTACTCGAATGGAATGAGGGAAAATGAATGATGAATTATGAAATTGATGATATAATATATAAATACATAATTATTTTAAATACATTTATGAAACAATGTATATTTTGTTTGATGGTTTGTTCGTTATTTTATTATTATTTGAATTTTTACGTGCTATTTGTATATGACCTCGTTGTATTATTATTTTTATTATATATAAATATATTCTATACATATGTACATAGTATAGGTTAATAAAATTATGAGTAGGATATTTTATAGGACATTCAGATATTAGGCAGTAAGATTGATATCTACACACATAATATATTAAGCATGTTGTATCATTTTGTACAAGTTTATTTTCAGAGATTTTACCCCTCCTTGTATAAGATTTGTACAAATTAGTATATAGTTATTATTATTATTAGTACGTATGGATGTGTACAAGTTATATTATATCAGTTATCAATATAATATATATAAATATATATATCTACAACAATTTACTTGAGTACATAGAATAAATAAGCCCAACGCGAATCCTTCAGAATCAAAATCGATTTTTCCATACGGAATTGTGTTAATGAACTTTTCTTCTTCTTTTCTTTTACATTTATTTTGCATTTCCTGTTACCTTTTGCATAACATAATAGAACATCATAAATAGTCACTGGAGTTTGTAAATTGACAGGAAATTGCATTATACACCAATAAATAGTATGTAGTGCATCGGCAATTCCCATACTGAAAATAAAATGTAATAAAAAACAATGGATTTGAAATAAAATTCATGGAATTTCATCCAAAAAATTCTTTCATAATGCATGATGAAATGTGTCAGGAAAGGCGAGAGAAAGTTGAATCTATATGTGTAGAGTAAAATTGAAAAGATACTTTTTTTCTCTCTTCAGTTTTCCTCTTGTTTCTTCTATAGTAAAACAGCAGCTGGAGGCTGTGCTATGTCTGGCGTGCGTGCGTGTAGATGTAGAATGTATTTGTGATAAAATATAAATGCAAGTATTTTACTAAAATGTGAGAGGGAGAGAAAAAGAAGGATATTCCAACCCGTTTTGAATTTCTTTGCTCTAATAATTTCCGTATGAAAAGTTGTATAGACTGGATGGCTGGTTGCTGGGTGAAAGTATTCCATGCTCGGTAAAACTGACGGTTCGGAGAGATGTGGTTCGAGCGAGCGAGCGAACGAGTGAACACCACCAGCCCAGCTATATTGCAAAGTTTTTTCCTTGTCAGAGAAAATGAAGCAGAAAATAGAGGATTGATTTTGGGGTGGGTTTTCAGTTGAGAACTGAAACGGACCAAATGTTGAATTTTTTCCGCCGACTCTCTCTCTCTCTCTCTCTCTCTCTCTCTCTCTCTCTCTCTCTCTGTCTCTTTTCTCTCACTCTAACACTCTCATTGAAATTGCACTAGTAAAAGAATAAAAAATTCCAGATTCTTATAAAGTATAATTTTTTGTAAATAGGCGTGAAAAATTTATGGGGAAACCTTTAATACTAAATTTTACAGAATTTTATTTCACTGGCTCCACTTTGGGCTTTGATTCATGACTTTAGATGTACAGTAAAGAGTACATTTAAAAGAGTTGAAACTCGCTCACTCTCTTTCTCTCTCTCTCTGCCTTTCCTTCTCGTCGTTCTCATATACTCTTTTCTCTGTACAACATTCTCAATGTTTCTCAGTGTACTTAAATATTCACTTGTATGTGTGTAGCTATGGAAGACCTATTGCTATTGCCAACTCAAAAACGTTTACGTTTGGCTTGACTTGTGTTTACTTGGTTGTGTGTGTGTGTGTGTGTTGAGCAAACATATAATATGGGTTTAGAGTAGTTGTTGCATAAAATCCTCAGGGAGTCCAACTTGATACTTGATGAGAAAAAAAAAGTCAATGAAAAATAAATATGCTGGTGAAATTGAAGTTTTTCATGATCCAGTCAGCCAGCTAGAAGCGAGGCAGGCAGTCAGGTCCAGGTCAAATGCTTGGAATGTCGAATGGAATATTGAAGGGAATGACGAAGAAGGAAAGAAAAGTAGTACAAAGAGAAAAAAAGTCTCTTCTCTCGTTTTTTTTTCTGTTTTATTTTTTTTCACTCTTATTTTTTCATGGTGTATATACACAAGTATTTTGGAGAGAGGGAAGTGAGTAAACTATTTTAAGGGTGAGTGTGTGCCTCTGTGTTTGTCGACCATTATTTATTTAGTATTTCCTTGTGAAGTTGCATGGAGGATGCAAGAGACGGAATTTTCATCACATTGATAACCGAGAGCACATGGACAGAGGATACGGAAAGAATCGATGACCGTCAAAGTATCTGAATTGGGGTAGCTCAAAGTAAAATTTTGTGGTCTATTTCCTGGTATACATTCATCTCGAATCCTCCCAAGTAGTTGACAACTCGGCTGACTATATCGCATCATCCCTTTTCAAAGGATAAAACACAAAAATGGAATTAAATTACTTTTTTATTTATTTACCTTCGATTAAACCCACCACAAACTTTACTTTCAAAGATAAACTTAAGATGTATTTTCATTTCAGGAAATTATCAAGTTTGTTTTTTTTTGAAGAAAAAACAATCAAAAAAAAAACTAATCATCAACTAACTGTGGGCTGTGTGGAAGTTGAATGGGGATTTTGTTTATTTTATGCAATTTTGAGTATACACAAAATATAGTTACAAAAAACAAATTATATTTTACTGCAGATGGCTACTTATAGAATATAGGCATGCTAATAATATTTCTCGACGACTTTCAGCAAGATTAGCCAGAAAAGCTATTTAACAACCATTAATGCACAGTCAAAGTTTCAACGGGAGAAAAAACTGTTCTTTGTGTGTGTGTGTGTGTGTGTGTTGCTGTTGTGAGAGAGCGAGGAAGAGTTTGACACACGAAATTCATGGGAATTGGACTGGGAAAGGCGAGAGAAACTGTACTGTGGATTTGCATGGGTCGGAATTGTCGGAAGGAACCAAAAGATAGAGAGAGCAGGATTCGTAATTACGATGTAAACTTGTGTGGACGAACTGAGATGGAAGGAACAATTTTAGAGTATTTGCTCTTTTAACGATTGACATAACTGCTGTGTGACTAACTTGTGATGGAATGATACAAGTTTTTAACTTAAAGAGCGGGTGAAAAAGCTCTCTCCGTTTACTTCTACCCTGCTCAGAAATACGAAATACACATAGTTGGAGAGACGACGGACGGACGGATGAGGATGAAGCCCCAAAACAAGAAGAAAAAGAAGAAGCATATATAAGGAGGACGAGAGTTGCAGAAACACGAGCAAAAATGGCAACTACTACGATATAAAAGAGAGCGAAAGAGAGAGATGTGCATGACGGATGTGTATGTACATGGATAAAATATACGCAAAAAAACGAGAAAGCACATTCGTCGTCGGGAAAAGTTTTTTTAATGTTAAGCATTCGCCTTATTCGCGTGCCATATTTGATTTTGACGATTAGCCAACTGGCAGATTAATGGTTTTCTTTCATGTTCCTTGAGCATATCTTTTGCCATATTCCATAATACACTTAGTCAATTCTCTCTCTCCCCGTGGTGTGGAGTGAGAAAGTGCAGAAAACATTAAAAACAAAAAATTCAAACTATGCATGAGACAGAACATTTTGGCCATGTATTTCACTTGGTAATATCCTCATCATAATGATAACAAGCTACTCAAGTTTTTTTACACACACTTTAAAACTCTAGAATGCTGGTGGGTTGATGAAAACTGATTAATCACGAGTTATTCTTCCAAGTCGAATTAATTTGGCAACTAATTTAAACGGCGTGTGAAGTTTCCTCGTAGAAATTACTCACATTAGTCGTCAGTTGATTAGTTTATCAAGTTACACACGCATGAAATATTCCTATTCCTATATATCGTACATACCTACTATGACTTGACTACCGACTACACACATTTTTCTCTCGCGCACTCTCTCACGTTTCCGTACAGTTAACTCTATTATTTCTATTAATGTACACATCTCGTCCATGTGTAGGCCCTTAATATATGTTTCTATTGTGTTTAATCTATTTAGTTTACAGATGGACTTCCTTGTGATTTCACGCTCATTAAATCCCCTTTATCTCCTCACATTTCTTTTACTAATCGTCAGTCCGAACTCGCAAACTAATGATGCTACGCGATTAGCCATATAATGTGAGATCACTCTACTGATTAGAGCCAAACCATGTAGTGATGTAGTCTGTTGTTCTTATCATTATTTATATTATTTTCCCTCTGGGATTTTTCATTCCGCACTCCTCAAATCTACGGACTTTAATAATGAATATGAGAATTTGAGAATTTTACATGCCTCATTTTGATAATGCACAAACTGAAGCTCGTTGCTATAAAATTAAATGGGCGTATTCAAATAAAAATGAATGAGAAAAAAAATTGTTTACCGACGGTACAGCAATTGTTGGGAGGACAATCCGCAACGGACAAGCATTTCCTAGGTTCTGCCCATTTCTCCGGTGGTACAATGGAATTATTTTGGTCCTTGTCGTCGTGGGAGGATGATGGCAAGTTGTGTAAACCCGCACTAGTTCCACTCGAGATCAAAAGAACAGATGCAAATAATAATTCAGCAAAGTTAGGCATGACAGGAAGCTCTAGTTTGCTATTCGCGTATCGTGTCAAAGTTGAGTTAGCTGTATTATCGCACCGTCACTGTCCTCTTTCTCACTCTCACACTCTTCCTTTCTCTCTCTCTTGCCACCTATAATTCTTACTTTTCTTCTCTTTCCTCGTTCTCTCTCTCTCTCTCTCTCTCTCTCTTTCGCGTATAATATTTGATATGGTAAAATGAGGATGAAAGGAAACGAAGGGATGTGAGGACGGTGGAGCTCTTTCACTCTTCTCTCTCCCTCTGTCTATATATGTGTGTGGTTTATCAAAAAGTTGAACAAAGTGAAGGAATATTATGGAATTTTTGGAGGGATGGAAAAGTTTCAAAATGAAGAAGATTTGATGTGATATCTGGGCAACAGAAAGAGAGCGAGACAGAACTTTTTCTTCCGAGCTCGGCTCTACTGACTTTACAGACTTGAAAATCCAGCAGTGAGAACATGTACGACTGTGAATATTCTGAGAGTGAGAGTCACTGGAGAGAGTCAGAAAAGGCTCTTATGATTTTATAGTGAGCAAAAGATGAGATTCAGAAAGTTTAGTTGGATGCCGGTGACTGACTAATAACTATTTCATGCACGATTTATGCCAGAATATAATAATAATGTGCATGTGTGTGTGTGTGTGTTTGTGTAGCTGTAGGTACTCACATACCTACTCTCGCACTCACTGTGACGACTCCAGTCTCTCGTATGTATGTACATTGGTATAAATTCTCAAATTTTTCAAGTGAAGGTTAGCGTCAGAGTCGTCAAGAGTTACGATTAATAGCATCATTCTTGTACATATCTTGCTCTCACTATCTGTGTACACTCAACAAACCATGTTTTCCCTTGACAATTCCCTCTACATAACATACAGAATGGCCACACATTTTATGGAAATGTACCTCATTCAAATATCCAACAGATTTCTACGTATTCTATACTCGCCACAGTACAGATATTTCCTTGAAATTTGAATCCTTTCACAAAATTCCTAAACTGTCCTCATCTCCGTTCATTATATATCCCTCCGTTTCAGTGAGATCCACACATTCATGAAAATTCTCGCTAATAACATTTTCTATGCATAATATACCACTACAAGTTTCCTGCTCACTCAGAGCATTTCCTCAACTGACTAAAATATTTTTGTACAGCTGTAAAGGAGCATGCCGAATTTTAACCTCTCTTTTCCATAAAACTTTACTTTCCAACAAAGTATATCTCGTTAGTATAAACTTTAACCAAAAATACAAAAAAAGTTCTATGAGTCACATTCACAATTGAAAAGAGCATACAGAAATTGCAAATTTTTCTTATTCACTCGTGAAGAAGAAAAAAGTTGCCAGTTTTTTTTTTTTTTTGCTAATTGGTGAGAATTGTAAAGCGTAAATCACAAATTGTAGATAGTGATATTTCCTCTAAACGCAGGGTCTAAAATATTTTTGTATAATTAAACTGACTGGAGTGAGTGATATGAGATCACGATATAAATACAAAAACTCATGATAAACGATGATTATCATTAGAGCGCTATATAACTTTCCTGTTTACATAAAAAATATGTATACTGGAAAATTGTAACAGAGAAAATTGCATGAAATGTTTTTAGCAAAAACTTCCTTCTTCTCATCTCTCTCTGGGTTTTACTTTTGCAATTTGAATTTGGAATCTCATGAATGACGTAATTGAGCACATTGAGTCATGGATGACGGCAAACTCCACACCAAAAAAAAAACAGAAAGAATGTCAGGATGCAACTTGGATGTAAAGTATGCACAAATAAAGATACTGTACGTATGTTCTCAAAGTAAATATCTTTACGACGGAGAATAAATTGAAAGGGAACGAAATGAGATGATTTTCCAACATCTTCTCCGTCATGCTATGGATTTGAAATATCATTTATCATTCCACAAGAAATTGTGAGTCTTGAATATGTCGAATTTATATTTAATTTATAATATATTATGAGGCTGCCAAGTGATTCCTCCGTGGAAAGATTTCCCTCAAATTCAGAATCGTGTCGACTGGAAATTTGTAGCAGTGAGAGAGAGAGAAAAAATGTAAAGTATTTACGTTCTAGTCAATGGATTAATCCTTGAAATGAGGAGAGAGTAATAACGATGGAAAAGAATTGATATTCATTTTTGCAAGGAAAACTGCTTGCGTATAGATAGCTCCAAAGAGACTACCCGAAATGTAGATTTTCCTAACTCATGGTATTGTTTGTTTGTGTGGGAGTTTTGCACAGTTCCCGACTTGTTTTTCAGAGTGGAGGGATTTTGAGCAAATATCAAATACCGAGAGTCATGGAGATTGAAAATTCTTGTGGAAATGCGTGTGGATAATAGATTATCGTTCCAATAGCAAAGTCTTCGTCGTCATTGTCGTCATCGTCTCCACAGTGTAACAGAGGGGATAAGTGAAAGATCTGAAAAATTCCAATTTGGATACTCATTAGGAAATACGTGCGCTTTGCAAATATTTTCCTATGCATATAACTTGAGATTAGTTTTTTTCTGTACGAGAGAATGCTTTTATTACAGAGTGTGCAATCACAGATTTATTTTATGAGCCAGAGAGAGAGAGAGAGAGAGCCAAAGCCAAAAAAAAGCCTTCCAATCTCCAGCCAAGTTTGTACAAGAAGTCTTCTCCGTATGCGTTTTTCTTCTCTTATGTATGATGCATCATATCATCCATAAATAAAATATTACATGTGCTCACAAAACATTCATACGTACAAAGACTTTTCAAGTCTATCGTATACATTTGTTTTTTCTCGGCTACTCCTTTTGTTTGGGGAAATCAATGTTGTTTTTGTTGGTATTGGTTAGAATTTGCTCTTCCACAAGTTAACTTTTTTCAGCATTTAATTCCCGCCGCATCTTAGTTTTTTGGGGGAACGATTCCAGTTTTTGCGGAATTGAGCTTGAGTAAATACTAGACAGAAAGACGGAGTACCAAAAAGAAGAAGAAGAAGAAGAAGAAGGAGGAGAAGACGGATGACAATATGAAAAAAATAAATGAATGTTATTACATAGAATCAATACACTAATCGAATTACTTACATACCACACACTCAAATTACTAACCTAGATATTCCACGTCTGCACAAGTGACTCACTTCCGAGATCCAAAAGAAGAATTCCCAAGGAAAATAATAATTTTATTATATACGACTGCCAAAAAAAAAACGCAGTTCTTGATTTTTTGTCACAAGACATCTCAATGGGATTTTTCTTTTGATTTTCTTGTGTGGAAGTAAAAGTGAAAGTGTATATACAGACGGTACATGGAGAAAATCAGGAGAAGCAAGAAAGTTCTCAAGTATAAGCGTTTAAAAATGATAGAGACACAGACGAAGCCTATAAATGACCAGTACAAAAAGAGAAAGTATTATATAGAGGAAGAGAAAAAAAGTACATTTCTTTCTTCATTTGTAAAACGAAGTTGAGATGAGAAAAGGCTGACATCTGACAATATCAAATAATTAAGTGAATGGAGTAAAAAAAAGGATGCAAGTAGCGTACAGCATAAGGAATTAACTTTTTATTTGGAGGATTTTCCAGTGATTTGTGATTTGATTGGTGTTATAATTCCAGTGAATGATGATCAAATAAAAAGAGATGGTTTTGTTTGCTTCCTCTCTGATTTCCTTGCTCCGTCTCCTCCTGCTACTCACTCCGTTCCAAAAGTCTAACAGAAAAAAAGTTGGAAGAGTCTGACTCTTTATTTGTGAGTGGAGGAAAAAAAAGGAGAAGCAAATAGCTTGTTTATATTTCTTATATATGGACGAGATTCTCAACTTAATTACTCTCTTGTGGTTTCAATGCGTGTGGTTCCTCCACACTCTCCGACTCCCAGTTCTCCTCTTAAGTCCGCGCCAAGAAATCCAAATGTACATATGAAGAATGAAAGAAGAAGAAGAAGAAGAAGAAGAATCAGGGAGTCAGTGACACAGAAACAAGAGTGGCTAGTTCATGCCTCCACGATTCCACGATTCCATGCAGGGACTTGAGATTCTCAGCGTGTCCTGATTTCTTAATGAGAATGAAAGGTCGATCCGAGGATACATTCATTGTTGCAGTGCTATAAACTAACTGAAATCTCAAATTTTCTCTCTCTCTCTCCTTTCTCTTGTCGAGATCTTCTTAACTAATTGGCTGTTATTAAAGCCCATAGAAAATGTGCAACTCTTTTCCCACTTGCTGTGTACTGAATAAATGTCCAACGTCGGTCGGCAAGTCGGCACATACATACACAAAAAGCCAACGTCTCCGACAAAGTCATAAAAGTTTCATTGTATTATTTACAATTTACAAGGAGGAAAATCCCCCACACAACTACACTTACAAATTAGGACCATGAATATAAATTATCATTTATTGTGTTTTTGTGTTTCACTGTGCGAGTTGACTTTCCAACACATTTTTCAACGTTTTCCTCCTTTATACTCGTCTCTGTGCTCTGCTTTTTATTGTTTATTTTGCTCAAGCAACCAAGTTATAAGCTTTCTTTTATACGAATCTCCTTGACAAAAGGTCAGAGCATTGGGGAAAGGAAAATCATCGACCGAGAAAATTCAAAACATCTAACTTTATGTTCATTTTTTTTGTTTACAGATTTTAGCAATTCTTTAGCGACCGGCGGGTCCTCTTATGCTTTTCCCATTGTCTGTTTGTAGTCATTCTGTCTCATGATAACCTCAAACTTTCAGGATAATCTTTTATTGGTGAGAAGATGAACTTTTTTTTGGAGACTCTGGATCCGCCCGCTTCGAGCTCTTCCCTTTGTACTTCACCTTTTTAAATATGGTAATGGAAAAATCTGCGGTCCCGCTTTCATTTACTCGTGAATGGGCATGTTTTTTTTCTTCTAAATTCTTGAATTTGAGAGGGGAGAAAAATACCTACTGCAATATCGCTGCTCAGTTGGATGGGTAATCAGCAATTGAATTCGCTTAGTACTCATTAAAATTGGGAATTTGCATAGTGAGTTGTAATAAGTATTAACAATGAGGATTGGGAGCCAAAATCCAGGTCGAGGCAATCAACAATTAGAATTTAGACAATACTGGCTGGTGCTGGTATAACTACGATATGTATCTGTACATAGTATAGGTAGTATAGGTAGTAGGGAATCCGAGTTGTTTTTGTGTATAGGGAGAACAGTGAAATGGTTCTAATCTAGTCGTGTTTTAATGTCGTGGAAAATGGGAGAGTGTATGTATACTGTGTACTCTGTAGAGTTGTACAGTGTACACTGTACACAGTCATCAGGAAATCAAATTACACACTGTTCTGCCTTTCTTTGTGAGCTTGTGTATTAAATTTCACTTTGTGCCCGATGCTATTCTAAATTCGAGTAGGTAGCTACATTTTACATACAGTATATTGTATGTTTTACATGCATACGTAAACAGAGTGTTGTGAGACACTTCTCTATATCGCTCAGCAAACTCATTTGATATATATTGCATGTAAAAAGATGCAGACGTGGAATAACAGAGAGAGAGAGAGAAAAAAAACAGAAACAGATTCCGAATCAACTCATGCCAAAATAATGTAATTGACAAAAATAAGCGAACGGAAGCAAAACGAAAACGATGACTCTAACACATTGAGACACTGGAGAAAAAAAGGAAAAAATGGAAAAGTATATCTGGAGATTTGCAAAAAGAAAAAATACGCAACGGGGACACCTGGCACATAAAACAGTATGAAAGTTGCGTGAACGATACGTTGCTATAGAGATCCATGTACAAACAACAAACAACCCGTTTGTTTATGAAATTCTTCTTCTTCTGCTGTATGCTGTGTGAGGCGATGCATGAGTTCATTGGCATTGCATTTCAAAGAGACAAATATTTTGCACTTTACTTTAATTGTCTGCACTTACCATTTATTGTTATTATATTCCAAGACGAGTCGTCTTAGACAGACGAGGACAGTCAAAAACTGCCCCTTGTTCTCTCCAACATTTAAATTAAATTCACGTGTTGTATTGATTATTCTATCCGTTTAGAATTTCCCTATTCCTTTTCATTAAATTTCAAGTTGCAACTGTAAGTTGAGTCAAATTGAAATCGAATCTTCATGTATCTCTTCAAATCATGAGTGACGATGTGTGCAAAGCATATTCAACGGGCCATATCGGGATTTTGTCCAGTCAACAGTTGTCTGAGAGTCTAGTTTACGAACGAATTCGATCCGAACAACATCGACTCAATTATGAACGACTTCGAGGTCTCTACGACAAGTAAGGTTTTTCATTCGCAATTCAACCAATTTTACTCTATATGTATGTATATATCTGTATTTTGCGTCTCTGTTTGCGTTTCCCACTTCCGGACACTTCAATCAAAATCCAAATAATAATAATGATAAAACTAGAACATGTAAATTAATATCGTTTTTACTTCCAAAATCTTATTTACATAATATATACGATATGTACATATATGAATCGGCAACTTTCTTTACAATTTCTTGGAAATCTATGTGTGAGCAGACTTCAAAATGACATGAATACTCAGACGGTGGAAACAGACAATAGGAATGTCATGGAGGAGAACGGAATGGTAGAAAACTTGAACACAAACACAGAATTGATTAAATCTCCCAAACGATGTTCTCTGCAAACAACAACAGCAACGGAGACTTTGACAGGCGCGGGTGTTGGTGCTGGTCGTCCCGGACCGAGTAGTCCAACATTACAAACTCCATTGAATGAGAATTTCCAATTTCAATCTCGTCATCCGACTATTCTCCTCAGTCCAAACTCATCAACCAATCTCGTACGATTATACAATACCTATATATATTTTTTTCATATTGTAATATCTGTAATAATAGAAAGATTCGGAAGATTTCGGTGACACATATAATTTAGTATTTATACGATAGAATCTTACAAATGTTTTATAGATGGATGATCGAGCTGAAGAATTAATTCCAGGTGTTACAGCACTGCCTCACAATGAAATCTTAAGACAGTGCAGTCGATGGAAAGAGCTTTATTTGAATCTCCTCGATGAGTTTCAACAGTACAAATATGGAACAGACGTCATGATTATGAACAATGATGAACTCCTTTCGGAAAAGGTACACACACAATCACACAACACAACACACAATGGGAATCTCCCCCTCCAGCTCCTCCAGCAATAGAACAATAGGAATAAAATAATAAATTTCAAAGTAATTTCAGCAAGTTTAAACTTTTCTTTTCTTAGAAACAAAAGCTTTATTATTTCAAGATTAGACTCTGCTTTGGTTTCAACTCCACCTGAATTTCTTCTTAAAAATTAACTTTTTTTGTATAGTAATTCTCAATATGTTTATATGACTGCATATACTGATATATATATATATATATGTTATTTGTTCGCAGGTGCGTCAGGCAAATGCGGAATTGGACATGGTCCGTGCAGAGCAGGATATTAAACTGGAGAAACTCAGACACAGGTTGGATAGTATGCTACGGGATAGAATGGTTTCAGAAACGGAAATTAAGGTTTGTCCCTTTCTTTCTTTCTTTCTCCTTCTATGTACGTAACATGCCTGCATGAATGACTCAACATAAATAGAAATTTGGCTGATTACTTTCTATAGCTAGAGTATAGAAATATGTACAGAGTGTAATCCAAATTATGATGAATGAGTCGGAGTGTTGTACGTCCGACGAACGAACGAACGAAAGAATGAAAGAAAGAATAATAATACAACTTTGTTGTGGGAAATGGAGAAAGCCTTTCCCATTGTTTTCATCTCATCTATTCCTTCTGTTTGGAGCAAATATGTATTTTGTATGCATGGAGTGAAAGAAAAGAAGAGATGAAAGTGCACACGTGAAAGTTTTGTTCTTGTAACCTATACAACGGAGGTTGAAATGGATGTATTTAACACAAGAGGACTTTAGAGAGATAAGGCGAATGAAAAATAGTTTAGTCATAATTCATTCATTTGAATGAATGGAAATGTGTACAGGTCGGGAGGCCGGGAGGAAAAGAGAGAAATATACGATATGTAATATGAGAATTGATAGTATAGAGGGAAACGTTCTAATTTGATATGATATGACAGGCCATTCGTGAGCAATTGGCAGAGACGAACGGTAAGCTCCGGGAGAAGACGATCCTTTGTGAAACTCTTCAAAGACAGATTGATGACCATGCTCTCGGTTCTCATGAGGCAAGTTTGAATCTTAGATAAGACTTTCCATATTTCATTTTGTGGCTCGCTCTCTCTTTCTTTCTCTCTCTCTCTCTCTCGTATAAACGTTCTAATTTCTAATAGTCTTCACCATTACACATTTACACACCTGGTCAATCTTACCACTGTGTTTCTTTAGTTGCGTACTTATTTCATGTGCCTCAAATATCTTTTCTCAATAAAGTAATTGAACCTAAAAATTTTTCATTTTATATATAGAAACGATGCGATGTTCCATCACACGCGGAGCTAGGAAATAAATTAACAGCAGCGGAAGGGAGAGTTCAATTTCTACAAGAGGAAATATCTGAAATTAGTACAAAAAATATTCGTCTTCAAGACAAGATTTTCAGTCTCATTCGAGAGAGCACTAGAGAAATCACGACACTTCGTAAAGCTCTCTCAGGAAATGAGGATGAGGTGGAGAAGGAGCGATTTGAGTTTCAAATTCATCAAGATGGTACTATCCTACATATACTATCTATACTAGAATAACCTACCTAATTCATAGAACTCTCGTGAACAGATTCGACATACGGCTCCCCAGTGGTGAATTAGGGGGTTGCTGGTAGACCTGGCCAGACGGCTCAACAAATTATGACCCGGCACCCGGCGACATTCAACCGCCTCCTGCCCGAGTTACTAGCAACCCTCTGAATTCACCATTCAACACCGCTGTTTGATAAATTAACAAAGAATTTAATCTTTTTTTTTTAGAGGCGTTGCAGCATATCCAAGTTCAACAGACCTACATTGAGGATTTGGATAAATTTGTGAATGAGCGTGTGGAAAGGAATCATGAAGTTTCCAAGAAGGTTCAGGATTTTGCAACTCAGGTTGCACAGGAAACTGAACATACTTTGCAGGTAAGAAATCGTTTCAATACAAATTATACCACAAAGTGCTAAATAGTATTGTAACAACTAATGATTGCATGCACAGTTGCTCGAAGACCGTTTGAAAAAAACAACAGAAGAAAAAAAAAATTTGGAGGACTCCTTGCTCAGAGCAAGCAAGGTAAATTTACTTTAATTACATATATCAGTACTAAAATTGAATTCAGGATTAAATCCCACAGTTGATATTTGCCAAATGAAGTTCACTCAAGTGTCTGTTCTAGGTTATACGAGAATTGACGGAAGAAGCCCGGAGGCAACGGGTGACAGCTTCCAGATTCATCACACATATTTACCAGGTAAGTTTGACATATCTGTATGACGGCGTTTTTCAGAAAACCAACCACTTACGTAAAATCACTTTTTTTCATATCCATGAACTACAGAACATGGAGAAGCTTTTAAGACAAGTTTAAACCTTGTTTGCTGATTTAAAACTAGTTTAAAATTGTCGTTAAACTTCTCAAAAAATTCGAAATTCAAGTACGCCGATGATTTGGGTAATGTTAATGAATTTGAAATCATTGAGAAACTGATTTACGCGCCAAACAGCCGATAATATTCAAGGCGCTATAACTCTGAATCTAAAAACACGTATGTGGGTGGTTTTCTTAACGGCTTCAGTAATACATAACTTTCTGTGAAGCCGTCAAACCAATATAACATACAGTAAATTTATATTATGATTCTGGGTCAGGTTCTGTCAATTCCACCTGGTGACACTAAAGAAGTTTCTTCACTACGAGTATTACCGTACGTTGTGCTTTGTGATAACATTGTAAGTTCAATCGATGAAGACTGTGATATGGCACACACTTATGCAATCGACACGAGAATTCACATGAAGGTAAATCATGGCCAAACAAATTTATTTATGAATTTGGGGGTAACAAAAACATGTTTTGAAAAATTGAATTTTGTTTTGAAGGAACTCCTGAAACGAGTAATATTTTGGAGTCGTCAGTTTGAGCTTCAAAAGAAACGCTTGCGGGTAAGCAGTTACATATATAAAAGACAAACATTGTTTCAGAGGATATACGAAAAAACGCTTTGAAATCTTCAATCAATCTGTATTTTCAAAAACAGGAACGAGTTACGCAACTGGAGCAATCCCAAGCAGAGCAGAAAAAACTTGCGATGGATGAAGTTGATCGCTATCGAAAAGTAAAACAATTAATGTTATAAAAATCATGTATCAATGTACAAATTGTTTCACTAGTCTGTAATCTGTATATATATACAGTTAAATGTTCTCTAGCAGTTCCAAATCGGGTGAATAATAAAAAACATTTGGCGCTTTAGAAATGTGGATTTTATCGGGAAATACTGCGACAGTTACGTTTAAAAAATGGAACTGAAACTATGGACGATATTTTAAAGAAGGTCTTGCCACCTCTTATTTATGAACAAACGGAAAAGTGGCTTAGTAAGTACAAGACAAATGAAGAAGCGGGGCATGGGAAAACGGGAGATGCCGTGTTAGAAAAAACAGAGGAAGATCAACTACATCAATTCGATACTGTTCCTAATATCAACACTTTAGCCGAATTTCAAGCTCAATATAAATTTGGCTCTCATTTAACTGTGCGCCCATTTATTGGCAGTAATCTACACAACTATTTGAAGAAACATGAAAGGTTGGTTTAGTCTTTTAAAAAACGGACGCATTTAAATTCATTACGGTGTAATAGTAAGTAATTTTTAATTTTTATAGGTTTGTTCACATTCTTGATAACGTCGAGAAATATCTCAACGTTGCACCTGAGGACTTGGAAGAAGATCTCGAAAATGAAATACCTCATTCATGATTTTCTTAGCGAAGAAAACTTAACAACAGAGCTTTGTTATTTCGACCATAAAAACTGCTGAAAATATGGACGCTTCAAATCTAATCACGCGTAATTAATTTGATAAACTCTACATTTACAAGCGCTGTAAATTCCAAAATATGTACAATATTTTCTTACACAGCTAACAGTGTTAACACAGATTTTTGAAATGTGTGTAGTTAAGCTTTTGAATTTTCCAAATTCAAAGAAAAACAATGATCTGCACAAATAAATTTCAAATTGTTTCTAACATTAAATATTTACTCATGTGCAAAGCTCAATTTTCATTTACATTTTTTCAACTGTGGACACATTTCGATATGCATGTGTGTTGAGTATGATATGAATGGAAATCGAAGAACAAACAAAAGAAATAGCATTTGAAAATTAAAACCGACTCGATCATGTAGGTATTTAAAACGGATATGTAATTGAATATGCAAAAACTCTACAGATATATACAGATATTGAAGTACTGCTCAACTTTGATACATGAAATGTTTTTTTTCATATTATGATCAAGTACCTTTAGACTTTAGATGTTGTAGATATTATTAGATGTATAACAAAGTAATAAAAAAATATAGCATAGGCCCGCAATGTAATTCACATAGCCACTCATCATCCTTTCAAGTCCTCAACAATTATCCATCAAAATGTAGCATGTAGCCACTAGTAAATACTAGTAAAACATATTATACGGAGGACTTTCACACAGAGTTCTCACAATATTTTTTCACTAGGACGGAATTATGATTCTAATTAAAAATTCAATTTCCAATTTACAACTTCAAAATCCCAAATTGTCCATAGTCACAAGTACTCACAAGTACTCACAAGTGTGTCCACACACACATTCAGATTTGATTCACTTTACTCGATTATTATGGATATTCCTCCAGATCAACCCTTGGTAAATCGATATGCGTAAACATAAAAATGATTGGAATTGGCATTCAAATTAAACTATAATGTGATTAAAAGTTAATTATAATTACAAATATATTTTAATTGTATACATTGGGAATTTGGGAAAAATCATAGACAAAAAAGAAAAAAAAGCTGTTTCACGAGTAAAAATCCCATGTATTTTCACGATGCGATTTTTTCAAAGCACTATATACCTACAGACTACTCAGAATGAGTATAGTCTGTACGCTGCGGACAGTACATTACGTAATTACATTAAACAAATTCTTCTAAATCCAATCGTGATCTCTTCACTTTATCCTTAGTCAATTCATTTGTAACAAAAGCTGAGAATCGTACAAATCTTTCATCTTGCATGACATCTTCAAATGCATTGATGGGGTCGGGACAAGTATCTAATTTTAAAATATTTGATCTAATGGAAGGATCTTCTAGAAATTTCTTTAACTCAATCAAATTATCTAGAAAAAAGAAAAATGCAAATTACAATACGAATCTACCTTAACATTGCTCATTATGGTTAGTTATATGAAATAATAATATGAAAACTGTTGTCCGTATTTTATACTTACTCCCTTGCGAAAGGAATTCCAACTTTTCTTTTGAGACCGTGTCCTTTGTTGGGAAGAAATAATTTCTTTTATTGCTCTTATTATTAATACTTTGACTACTCTCTGTTTCGTCAGTCTTGGTTTCGGAGACACGACAGCCTCCATCAGATTTATGTGTCTTGTAACAATTTACAGAACAGCTGAATGAAAACAGACCAAGTATAATGACTTTCATATAAGCATTTTAATTTGTAATCTTTATTTTATTGAATTTTCAATTTGTTATACTCGACGACTTACTATTTCTGCAAACACGTGGGACATTTATAAGGTGGTCGTTCATTACTACACACAACACAACAATGGACAGGTACAGTTTTCACTTCTTTCACTTGAACTTCTATTCCCTGCTTTTGAGGTTCTTCAACATTATTTGCCATTATTATTTTTAATTATTTTAATTGTATAAATCTTCTTCACATTTGAAGTTTTCAATTTTTTTTCTCGTGACGAATCTCAATTTTCAAACTCGGAATTCTCCCTCGCGATAGACATTGAAAAAAGCAAGTTGAAATTATTTGGGTATACGTTCGTTAAGTAAATAAACGTTTGTTAAATTAATTATTAATTGTCATTACCAGTTAGTTTTGTGAAAAACAAATCCCACTTGAAATTTTAATTACATTTTTGAAAAATTTCTCAACTTGGTCCATGTTTTTAATTCGGGTTGAATTGATGTTTAAAATGAGCTGCGACAAGGGACTACTGGAAATGTCTATAGGGAAAATATGCATGTGGAGATACACTAAAACATATAAAACACTAGAGAAAGAGAGCTGACTCAGCGGATCGATGAAAGTTTTCCAATTTTATATACTCGAGAACTCCAGACAGACTACAGTCTGGAGAAGGCCAGCGAACAGCTGAAACTATATTCAAATTACTTGCAGAGAATATCAAAAAAACACTTTAGCACATGAACGACTAGACTCGACTGTGAGCTAAAGCTCTGGATTCAGTTGTCTGCTCAATATATTATTTTTAAATAATGTGTGTGTGTGTGTGTGTGTGTGTGTAAGTAAGTAAGTTACCGTTCTTTTTATTCCATCCTATAAAATAAAAGCAAGTCCGTCAGCTGCTCAGCGTAATTTCTACGTTCAGTTGAGTCCTACTTTTGGTTCATTTCCTATACGATATCTCTGGAAAATGTCAGCTCTGTATGCATAAATTATATATCTTTCTTTTATATAGCTGAACAATACCGACGGACGAGTGAGATAGTCTAGTTTACGGTCTACAGATTCTATACAATAAACAAATATAAAAGATTATAGGTCAAAGTATGACCCCTAAAACTACAAAATAAATAGTAAACTCATTCACATAGTCAGGAACAGTGGCTTGAAATTCGAGATTCTTCATCGAAGGTTTTTTGCTCATGTTAAAAGTGAATTAGTCATTAAATGGTTTGATTCTCTGTCCAATTTTTTAAAATAAATAAGTAAAAAAAGAATTTTTACACACATAAATAAAAGTTATAAATGTGGATCAAATATCGGGGACAAGTCCAGAGTTGAACGTTATAGAAATAGAAATGAGACTGGACAATGTGAACTTGTAATTTAATGAATGGATTTCACCTGTTCTCCAGTAAATTCTGAAGCCGACTCGAGTGCTTTCACGGCTTTTCAATAAATAACTTTCTCCATGCTCTGTGAATCAACTCCCAAGCGTTTACATTCAAATATTCAAGTGGCCACAATAATTTTCTATACACATAACATTGACAGTTCATATTAGTTCCAGTTTAATTTAAAAAACTGTAATGAAAATTAATTAAAGTCCCCAGATGGAAAACACATTTTCAATTTAGTGCTCACGTGTGCTCAATTTTAATCGGGAATCTCATCAGAGATCCCATAGGAGTCATTTCAAAGCTTAAATAAACTTCTGAAGTTTATTCTTGAAGTTCCCCTTTTTTTTGGACAATAATAATACTTGAGCTTTTGTTTGAGCTTAAATCAACAACACTCGAAAGAGAAAACTGCCACTGTATTTCACTTTCCTGTACATAAGTATTGCAGTTTGCACGTATAGTTTGATTCTATCTGCACTCTTGTGACTGGAAGGTTGAAATTGAAACGCCTTCAAACTCCTACCCGACTCTCTTTTTTTATCTTCAAAATTATTGGATGTTCGCTCATTCTTCTCCCTACTCACGTTTCACTAATTACCTGGAGCTCAACGGGCTGTTCCAGTGTAATCTGATGCGAGTGTCAAGTTTATGTGTGGCAGCTCCCTCGTATTCATTTAGCCAATTATCTATGATCAGGAAATTGGATTTTTCAATTTTATGGGGTAAGTATACATAAATATAAACAATAACAAAGCGTCAACCTTTTACTTTTTAAACATTACCATGACTGAATGAGTATAAGGACAATATTTTATGCTGCTACAGTACGATATTCGCTTCAACTTATCCAAAAAAAACTCATTTGTATACTAATTGAGGAAATTTCGTGTTACTCATATGAATTTCCAATCCTCTGACTCCTGAAAGAACACATTTGATACCAATTTAAAAAAAAATCATTCAAAGTTAAAGATGTGTCACAAAAAGCAAAAAATTACGTTGATGATGTACGATGCAAATGTGAATGTGAATTCCATGTAAACTGTATATATATGAAAAATTATAATTGAAAATTTTGAGTGTGCCAAAATTCTTCAACTCGTGCTACGTAGTATAAAACTTTATGCAAATAGTTAATGAATCGTTGTAGTTGGAGTTGGAGTTATCTGTTCAGTCATCTCCACCGTCTGCATTGTCTGGGGAAAGTAGAGTCTGAGACAGAGGAAATGACCATGATGATTCAGATTGAAAAGCGTGTGCATGAGTATTTTCAGTAGCATTTGTTTTCGTATATATTCCAATGGAGAAGACTTTTGTATTGTTCTTACACCAACAAGTCTAGTTACATATACATGGGCTTAAGTGAGGAGTGAGGCGGGTAGTAGAGGATCTAAAACCAGGGAGAATAAATGAAGATGCGCTCTTAGACAAAACATTTGTCTGTGTAATTGTGTAATAGAATGGGATGGAGTATCAGTATGGATACAGAGATATAGGAAATAAAGTAACACTTGGAGCACAAGCAATGCACTTAGGACTATGGAAATGTGTATCTACTATCTGCACAGAAGATACAGAGAAACCATTGAGTGAGATTTAGATGAAAGTATATAGTCGGGAAGAAAAGAAGCCAAAAAGTAAAGAGATATGAGGGCTTGCTGGTAGAGAAGAAAAGAAGAGCACGGTGGAGATGCTGAGTGCATAGGAGAATGAGATGAATGGATGGAGAGATGCATGAGCATCTCTCCATCCATTCATATGTGGTATAGAAAGAGTCATTGTAGCTGCTGGTACGGGGAGGAATCTTCTTCCTTCGTCTCCCTTCCATGATTATACTACTGCAATGCATTATATACAGGCAAACATGTGTGTGTGTGTGTGTAGAAGGAGAACGAAATGGGTATAGACCTAGACGAACGCTCAATCTCAGCTCAGTCGATGTTGTTCGGTGGTGTGAGAGAGTGAAGCGACGACCAAATACAACACGAGTATAGCACAAACACACACACACTCACCATCAACATCAACTTGAGCCAAAATCTAAAACACTAGCAAGCATACATAGTCGAATCTGTGTTGTGATCATCATCCTTTTCATTTTCATTTTCATTGCTTTGCATTGCATTGCATTGTGCAGTCTGGAACTCTGTGACTGTGTGTGTGAGTTGGATGGAAGAAGAAGGTTGAAGCATGTGAAGCTTTTTCGTTTCCTTTCGTTTCGTGCTACTGTCAAGTGAACAACAAGTCTGTAAGTGTGTGTTGTTAGTTGCTAATTGTGCACTCGTATTAAATGAGTTAGTTGTATACATATGTGCTGTTGTGTGGACTCGAGCCTACGGATCTTTTTTTAACTTGGAGGAACTCGAGGTAATTTTATGACCATATGACATGGCCAACAAGCAAGCAACACTCTTTCCGTGTTGTAATCATTCAATTTCACTCGTATATTGAGTTGAATTCGTATATATGTTTCATTATCACCCTCCTCGTTCCGTTCTGTCTCTTCTTCGTCTTTGTCTCCGTCATTGACCATTATCACATATTTTTATTCATATATATATGGAGAGGACCGTAAGAAAAGGGACCGTTTCTGTATTCCTAGTTTTAGAGTTATAGCGCCTTGAATATGCTCGGCTGTT
>JAIUND010000591.1:0-62777 GCA_034699125.1 Gisinianus flammeolus
TAAGACCGCCCCTTGCTCACTGAGAGTTTTTTTCTCACTAATTCGATCTGTGCCATTTCCGCTTTCGACGACAGTACACTTCTTGTCCTCTGGTCGGTCCTCCATTCTTTCACAATTTCTTCCCACAAAACCCGTTCTTCCATTTCACTGCATTGCATGTCTCTTTCCATCCTTTCTTGAAGTAGTTCAAGCAAACTTCTGCCGCACCTTCGAAATTTTCTTCCCAACTGAGCAATTTGTTTTTTGTCTTCTGCATGCTGCCACTGAATCACCAAAATTCCATTTTCCACGTCCGTTATTAAACTCTCCTGGACTTTTCCAGCCAAATCCGAATTTAGCAACGCCTCCAGTTTGTCATCAAAACTTGTATTTCCTTCCGCCATCTGAAAACATTTATTTTATTGGATTATATATGCGTGATTATTTAATCACATTTCTTCCCACTTCGTGACGACAGTTAAATAATGTGGAATTCAATATGTATGTAAATGATAAATCACTGTATGAAAAGACAATGTTTCGTAAATATATTGACTTACCTTTATACGCAGGGATATGTGGTTAGTTGGTTAGCAGTTGGAACATATTTCTACGGGGTGAACTGTGATTTCTTTCTAAGCTATATATACATACAAAAAGGAGCAACTAATCTTGGACTGTGAATGAACTATATAACTGAACTGAATGAGATCTACTCTAACAATGAGAACAATAACGTCCTTGCAAGAAAATGTCTTCATCGGCTTTTAAAATATATTCATAAGGCACTAAACCCTATAAAAACTACTAGTTGAGAGTAGTGGAGTTAAATTTCAATCTAAGTTAAAACGCTTAACTACTGTCGAAGACATTATCAAGTAGTTATCAAGTTTAGGATAATTCAGGTATATAGTTGAGTTCCCGAGTCAAATGTAAAGGGCTGCTTATATATACAGATATACTTATCGTTAGTATATAATGGAAATGATTACTTTTTTTAAACAACATGTTGACTAATTCGAGTTGAACATCTTTAGCTATAGTCTCAAAGCCCACATTTTATATGCATGAGCATTTGATTTTCTGAAGCCTCATACAAATTGCGTATGATGCAATTTCAAGTAAGTATTACCACATGCAGGTCCAGTAAAAGCAAATACTTACTCAGTAGAACGCAGTTTTTTACTCATAGTTCAAATTTATTGCATCATACAATACAACATGCTCCATGAATTTTGACAATATATGTATAGCGATTTAAAATTACTTCGACTCATTTACATTCATTTTTTATTTTACAGGAATATATATACATCAGATACTTACAAATGTTAATTGCGCTCACTAATTAGTTTTTGGTATTCTTCAAATTTGGTGACAATCTCTGTAGATAAACGAAGACCTTCCTCCCCACTAAATTTAGTTTCATGCGTTTTAATTGTATTTGTAACATAATCCATCACATCCCCACTTTGCATGTCAGCCAAATCCCCCAAATTATCAAGCGCGGCCCACCCGAACACAATATACAGAGAAAAAACAAATCCAGTCTCACATTTGTCTCGGTAGTCATTCACAAGTTCCTGTACAATCAAAAATGAGGATTTCCATAAGTATAAATAAATTAGGTTCACAATATACATATTCTCTCGTCTTTTTAATCATAATTAATTTAAATATTATCTGTATGTATATATATAATTTGATTTGAGACCTCAAATGAGAAATCCAAATGACCACCAAGACGTTCCACATGAGTTTTCAGATTTTCATAGTAGATTCTCAATAATTTTTTCCAGTACTCGGAACGAACGGCGGATTTGACAGCAATGTACATGTAATACTGAAGATCCAATGCTGGGGAGCCCAAATGAACTGTCTATATATTTTCAACAAATTGAATATTCCAATTAAATATAAATTTCCTTAATCCTTATATACAGATATTACATATCGACTTATTTAGATTCCTAGTATGTATATTCCTAAATATGAATTTGCTTTTGTACTTGAAGATCAATAAAAACAGATTTTTCAGGTTCTCTCGTCTCTGGATGTTCTTTGAATAGAATGTTTGCATTCCAAATGTCTCCATGATTCAAAACGATTCCACACGCTTTATTTTCGAATTCAAAATGTTTGCACAATTTTTTAAATCCACCAACTCGGAAATGACTGAGGAATTCCTCCATTTTCTCACTTCCTTTAACTGGATTGTCCTAAAAACGGATAGTGAATAACTCGTTTTTTATTTGCAATCACATTATGGCTCAATTTATATGTATGTATTTATGTATATTTTTAAAAACTATCGAGTTTATACCTTCAATATTTGAGAACAAGTCTCCACGACACTCTCAATCCACGGACTAGTACATTTTTCCCCTTCCTCAGACCAAATATTTGAGCCCCTTGTGAATGGATATTTCTCCAGGAAATTCTGGATTCCCTCATTTTGTAGCAAACAGAAGGAGGCGGCATGGATCCTCGACATATTTTCCATCACTTTTCTGAAATTTTGTTTATTTATACAAAATATCTTTTTGATTCACACATTTTATGGAACGCTGCTGCTATTTGTAGGTACTGCATGATCAGTTGTTGGTGGTTTTTGTTTTACCTCGCTTGTAAAAAAGTGTGCCCATCCTTCTTGTCCAGCATGATAAAGCCTTTCTGACCCAGATTCTCCAGTACAATTAATTCCTCATTTGCGTATAGACAATTTGGCAGCATATCCTCAAGGAAATCTTCAGAGCTGCAAAGAGAGAAATGAATGGAGAGAGATTGTACAGTGTCATGTAAATATATTATTCCTTCACAGATAAGCCATTGCATTTGTCACTACTTTTTTGTCATTGTGATGCAATACCGTATATATTCTCACCCTTTAGCAGTACACAGGGCTTCCAAGTCCTTGAGAATATAATTGAAAAATTTGGCTTCCTTCTCAAACATTTGCATGTCTTTGAGCATGTCCGCCCAGTCATTTCCAGCCATCGCTGTCTTGACAAATAATTCCACGGGAACTTTGGACTCATCTTCAAATCGGATCGTGACTATTTCACATTTACTAGCAAAATGATCACCCGCTAAATTCGGAGTTGAAATCGTCACACTCCTAATTTCATCGTGAACACCATTGGATTTTAAAATACCCTTGTACTTCTCTTCATCGACCCCACCCGTCATCATAATTGTAATTATTGGATTTAATTACACACGGACGATGAGGAAAATCCTTAATTTTCACAAACAATCCGCATTAATTTTCCAACTGATTTGTCAAATTAATGGACTTATATAATAATATATAGTTTGCGCTTGAAGCTGTTAAATATATCGTACTGTCTTTTCTTATCAATCTCTGAACCAAAATCTCAAGGTTTTTCCAAAACTATCACGTTTATCTCTACACACACATATTGAAGAGAATGGGTAAATGCTATTAACTGCAAGGCATTATATACGATAACAATCCATATAGTGAACCAAAAAAAAACTGTTGAGATATTTCTATTTGCTGAAGGCCACCGGACCAAAACCTTTTTTAGCCATCCTTTTATCTTACACTCACTAAATACTGTTCTGATTGTGACGCCGTGGATGTTGATATAGTTCCATTCGGATGACTAACGATAAGCTTTAAAACATGTATACACAAAGGCATTTGAATTTTTAAATGTAAATGCGATGATGGAATCAAGGCCGTACTAATAAATCCCAATTATGCACACGTATACAGATACACACTGCCACACATGAACAGTGAGATGTCTGTGAAGTGGAGACACATGCTGTTCAGTTATTTGTACTTCTATCGTTCAAGTCTTCTCTTTAAACGTATTTTTTGTACAGTACTCGAAAAAGAGGACGAAAAGAGAAAAAATACAGCCGAAACTGAGTGCCCCAAAAGCGGAAACGAAATTCTCTAATTCAAAGGACTTGACGACTGGAGACTCTAAACTCGTTTGGTAAAGATGTTTTAATTGATTGAAAATGCTCAGATTTGCTCCGACGACTTGTCGAGACCATTTCATTCCCTGCGTTTCCGAGTAGCTCAAAGCATCCTCATGCCATTTACTGTAATGGCCAGTGTCTCTCAAGAAACCGACAATCTGACTGATGGACTCTGTGTACTTCGAGTTTTTCTTCAATGCTAAATGTGCGTACAAACTGAGGACGGATTTGTGTTTTTCGGAATAGAGGACGGGCTGGAAGTTACGAGAAATGGTCAAGTTATTGCCGACAGCTCCCTCCACCACAATGTCCCAACCAATACAAGCAGTTTTGATGGAGACCACAGAGGAAATGACACAATCCCAAATGTTTGACTGGACCAGACGAGATTTGATCCTGGAAATGATGGGGGTTTCCGAATTTTGAAGGAAATGAGCACCCAAATCCCCTGGATGATAAATGTAATTGATTTTGTAGTCATTTCGGAGGGAAAGATCCGCCATGTTTTTAGGGGCTTTCTCTGCGGAGGGGAAAGTCAAGTAAATGATTAAATTGGATGTCCAGTAGTTCATGAGGATCACACTCGAGAATAACCAAATGACGATGAGATAATGTCTAAGACGTTTCGATGAAGAAACACATTGCTGGTTGAGGAGTGAACTTAAAATGAAGAGGAAATTTCGATGGAGGGAATGACGGAAATGGAAATGTTGGGGTGGCTGGGATTTTGAAGGACAAGTCCAATTGTGGATGGACAATTCTGTGAGACTCAAAATAATTGGGATGAGGATGATGCAGGAAAGGATGAGGAACCAGACCACTAGAAGAAATGGATACAAAATGGCTTTTTTATCAATGGATTTCCTAGGATGTCGTGTAATGAAAATTAGATCCACGGTGTAGTAGAAACTGCTGTAGTCAATGTATGGGAAATGAAGATGATCGGATGCCAAATTTATGAAAATGTCTGTTTGGTCTGTAGTGAGTTCTCCCATGGCTCCATCCCATGACTTCAGTTCTGAATTAAATGTCCCAATATTCCCATTCGTGTCCTTCATGTCAAATGTAAAATTAAAGGCTTTTGATGCTTCTTTAAAGAAACTAAAACTCGTTCCAATTGTGGCACCATCCGAATCCGAATCCGGATCTTTGTGGATCAAAAATGGAGAAATGAAGGACGTGGTCACGGTTAAATGTTCATTTCGTATATTCAGCCATCTCGTATTGAATTTATTTAATGTCCTCTCCGTATCATCCATTTCGTTCTCACTCATCTCACTCATCTCACTAATATGCGTTGAAATCCTCAACTGATGTTTTATTCTGCCCAGGGGTTCGTACGGAGGATGTCGAACACTTTCCACTTGAACTGTTATCAGTAGATCTTGAGCTGAAATGGATTTCAAAAATCCAAAATCTTCCCTTGAACTCTGAGTATCAATATCAATGAAAACAACAATCACATTGCATTGACGCAAATATTTGAAACTTTGTCGAATTCCAACGGGATTAGAAAAATATGGTCCATCCCCAGTTCCAGTCATTATGGAATCAAAGTTGTTTTCGACAGTGACGTACAATTCGTTTAGAATCTGAAATTCAATGGTGTCACTCAACTTAAACTTATTGGAATCCACGTCGTCAGAAATGAAGAACGTTTTTAAAGAACAATGATCAAAGTCCGATTCATCCACGGAACCAGTTTTTAGAATGATTTGTACGAGTTTCTCCGTAATCTTCAGTTGTTTTTGTATAGAGTCCATGACGACGCAGAGTAAAATCACCACAGTCCATGTGACACAGGATAGGATTTTTGAAAATATCATGGCTCGTCTCGAATTCCTATAATCTATAAAGAATCGAACTTGCCACTTGCCAGTAGTGATAGTTCAAATTATATACTGTTGCAAAAAAACAAAATTCTTTTACTTTTTTACTTTGCACACTCAAACTGGCCCAGAAATTGGAATTGAATGCCCAAATCGTTTATACTCAAAATGACAATATTCCATTACTTTTTTTTTGTAGATGTATCATTAAAATTCTATCTGTCAAGTTGTCAAAGTTTGGCATTTCATTATTGTACAATAAAAGCCTTTGTTCAAATTTCCGTATGAATATTTATTTAACGAACGACCGACCGACCGAGCAAAGAAGAATTTCCTGTGAATGTTTTACGGTAATACTTTTACTCATACCTTGTGACAATAACGTGAAACTAAGTTGATTAAAAAAATATGTGAATAGTCTTTAAGTGATGAAAAGTGATGACATGATGATGGCATGATGCACCCTTTCAAATTATCTTATACCCCAAAATGTTCATTGTTATTCAATTCGCATAATGTTTTGTGTACAGAGCGTTAAAAGCTTCTCATTCATTCGTTGAAAGAGTGATCAGTCTGCTGTCAAAATGACAAGCGTTATTTACGTTCAAGAAGTGTGTTGAGTTTTCTCACAACATTTTAATTGAAAAAGTTCCGTTTTGTTTACAAAATTTGTATCCTGTTTGCATAAGTGAAACAAAACAATGAAAATGAGCATGGCATAAAATAAAAACAGACGTACAAGAAAAAAGCGTTTGCATTAATAAATATTCGAGAGGAGGATTAACCTTTGGTCTCCATTTAACAATGTGGATAAGAAAACCCGCCGCATGCTACTTTTCACTTTTTTTTGCATATTAATATGCAGAAAAACATGAGCTATTTCATAGAAAAAGTTAGAAATTTGTAAAAAAATTGCAAATATTTAATTTTAATTGTTTTAATTAAAGAGATTTTCCGGGGAGTGAGTGGCCAAAGTGGAAAACAACGTTGATGAAATGGCCGCTAGAGGACTCATTTAAAATTGTATAATGAAAGCAGAGTTCAAGGAAATCTCTGAAATTCAATGAAACCGTTTCATTCAAACGGAGCTTACGCGTGCGTGTCGCTGTTAAATTGTGCTCGACATTTAAACTGAAATATATCGACTTCTAGAAAGTAGCATGCGGCGGGTTTTCTTATCCACAACTTCATTTATTTAATGGTACGTTGGAAATTGAAAACGTTGTTGTGGAGTTGACAGTTGACAGTTTCTCTCTTTCTCTCTTTCATTTATTTATTTCATTTATTTCCAGGTTATCATTTCGTGAGCAAACAGACACAGAGACACAGTGAGTTTGCAGGTTTATGAATCAAGTAAATATATTTCCATTCGACCTATGCAAATACAAATGATAAAGAGAAAGAATTCTAATGAAAACTTAAGTACATAAATATATATAGCCACAGTTTTTCTCCTTATCAAATTTATCTCAGTGGGACGTTTTGGACTCAGCACAAAAAGCTTATTGTTAGAGTGAAAATGAAAATATCAAAGGCGGATATTTGTGAAATGTTTTATCTCGTCACTTGAATACAAATAAATAAATATATACAATTATTACAATTCAATGCATTCTAATACAGATAGTAAATTTTTTTGCGAGTCTATTAGTCCGCATATGTCTATTTTGTATTTACACAAACACACATTCGCCAAAAATGAAATCGTCAGAAATATATGATTTCTGATGATTTGACTGTCTCATGCTATAGAGAGCACAATTTTCGTCAAGTTACAGTTCGGATTAAATTCATTAGTCATGTTTTTTTGTCGGGGGACATTTCATTCATGGATTTGAACATGATACTTCCGGATCAACTAATCTATCAAAGACAATATTTAATCTAGACATTTCTGGTCTACGGATTTTTTGGTATAAAATGGGATCACTTTCAATCGGAAAAATCAGATCCAACGTCACTGCGACTTCATCTCCCTAATACACACCACAGTATATAGAAACACCGAGAGTCTCGAAACATTCTCATTTTCTGAAATCACATAATTTCAGCAGTCACTTAAATCTCTTCCCTATTCCAAGAGTAATTATAAATAAAGTTCAACTTTTCCCAATTTCCCGTCAGTTTTTGTTAAACAAAAAATGAACAAATTCTTTGTGTTCTCTATTCTAACTGCTTTGTTGGCAGTGACGCTCGCAATTTTGGGGATCGCCTCAGGTAATGTCTTTTGTTTAATATTGACAATCTTCTTGTGTCCTGTTTGAATTGAAGAGGACTTTGTGCAATGAAACATACGCTATATTTAATAAAAATAAAATTGTATTTTGTAAATTGTATAGCCCGAGATTTAAAAGGAGCAGAAGCTGGAGAATACCTTGCGGATTCAAATTGGGAGAAGTGCTTGTATAGTTATGATTTTTTTGCACAATTGGTCGCCAAATTGACGTCGGCCACAGATCGGAAATCTATATTCGAATGTAAGGATTTTCTCGGGAATGCTTCAATCATATTTAAAGAAGTCGAAAATTATTGCATCTATGGAATCATGAGGGATCCGGAGAGCTCGTAATCAACATCCTCTCAAGCCTCCACTATATAACTCAAAACTTTTTTTTATACTTTTTTATATTGACATCGAACTGACTCGATGCGTTTTCTTACTTACTCGTTTAGGTCTTTAGTAATTCAAAAATTTCTTTTTGTTCCGTTTATACAATTTACTCACGCCACAGTATCGTACAAAAAGGAAACAAATTAAACAAATAAAACTCTCAAAAATTGAAAAGAAAAAATGACATGTAAATTAGAGATTTTCATTCCTTGAATTTGAATTTGAATTTGAATTCATGTGTGTTCATTAACAATTCATCGACATGGCTCAAAGATTTCTCACACATTCTTCAATTCTATTCTATTCCATGTGGGGAATGGAATATATACAGATTATATACAAATGAAATGTACGAGCTCGACAAGGAATTTCTTGTTTCCTCATCAGGAATTTGTGTTTTAAATTGCCATTAATGTGATTAGTGGTGACAATATAGGAAATAAATTAGGGATTCACCGCAATTGAAGTCGTTTTTTGGTCAAATTAAACAAAAGCCTGGTTAGAATAAATGTAAAGTTAACGAGATAATGAAGAGACTCTCTTTAAGAGAGAATACAAAAAAAAAAAAATACTTTCTCTCTCTCGCTCTCTGTTACTCATTACTATCGAAAAGATATTCATATTCGTGTTTAATTAAAATGAAATTACAAAAGGAGGGGAAAAAAAACTTAATAAAATTAAAATATTTATACAAAGTCACTATATAGGAGGAATTCCTGTGTTTTGTGGTCACGGAGAGAGACTCGCTCAACTAAATTATAACAATTTAAGAACATTAATTAGTTGATATATACCTAGTTTGTAGTTTTAAAGGCATATGATTATCCATAACAAGCTATTATTGACAAAGTTTACAATTTGTTTCTCATATATATTGTGTATTTGACTTGATTGACAGGAACAAGTCTATATGACAAAGTGCAGTGCAACTGACAACAAGTGCAAGTACACAAACTACACATGCAGGATTCTGATTCAAGTTCGGATTCGCATTTGCAATCTTAATTGTAATCTGTTTCACTGTTTCATTTTCGATTTTCCTCTATAATATCGCATCACCTCTATAATATGTAGAAAACAAAAGTGGTCTCATCTCAAATATAAGCATAACTTGGTCTCCCTCAAGGAAAATGAAACAAAAGGAAAAAGGCAGTGTATACGCATAGGAGAAACAAAAAGGAAAACAAGTTGAATTTTGTGTAGACTGTGCATGAAGATTGTAAATAATGTAAACGTATAGATACTAAATGAATCAATGAATTCCTTGATTACTCCCCAACGTGATTGACCTGATCAAGTTAATAAAAGTTGAGCTCTCCTTTTTCTCCAAACGTCCTTTTATACATATATTATTAACAATATTATAAAAATCCGGCAATTCTTCTTTTGTAGGTACGTAGTACGTACAGATATATATTATTGCCGCATTTATATAGTTACCTTTTGAGGTTATGTCAATATCAAGTCTGTGTGTGTATGTGTAAATACACACACACAATTTTGACAAGTATACAGAAAAGATGTTGGACAAGAAAAAATCACACTACGATACGATACTTGGTCTGGTCTGTGCATATTTTAACTGTTGGCCCAGAGAGAGAGAGAGAGAGACAGACAGAACCTGTAGGTAACGAGTTGTGGTTTTTTCTTTCTTTCTTTCTTGACTCAACTATAAACACATGATTGTCTGTTGTCTTGTTCTTCCACTTGTGGTTGATTGTCTGTGGGTGTAGCTGAAGCTGTATTGCTGAAGCTGTAGCTCCTTGTTCTCTTGAAATTGCCATAATGTTCAAGCCAACTTGAGGTTAGCCACAGTCAATAATATAGAATAATGTAAATTATCAATATATGAGATTTTTGAGTGCGTACCTCTGGTTTTTTTTTATATCGGCTATATATTTTACACACATTATTACTTTTTTGTACAGTTGACTTGGACACATTTGTGAGGGTATGTGTGTGTGTGTGTGTGTATGTATGTGTAATGGGATGTGATGTGTGCATTGGTGGAAAAGGAAATTCTCACAAATGAAGATGAGAAAAGAAAGAGTGACGATGGTGTGTATAGATATGGAGTGAGTGAAATGACATACATAGCCAGACGAGGGAGGATATACATAGATAGAATTTATGCACAAAATGTTGAATGTAGACTATGTAGATTATTGTGACAGCAGGAAGTTTACCTGGGCATTGGGATTATGCTCATAGAAAAGAGAAGAAGAAGAAGAAGAAGAAAATAATTATAGATAGAAATGAAAGTTTTCTACGTGTGTCTACAAACTACATGTAAATTTGTAAATACATGATTGTGCATCTGTAGACATTTTATATATCAGATTAGGATGAGTTGAAATGAAAAGTGCTCAATCTCAATGTGTAGTCAAAAGGGGATGAGATGAGAAAGAAATATCCATAGGTATAGAAGTATAATAAATGCACACACACAAACAAATCCCACAAATGCAAAAAGACTAGGTGAGACTTGACAATCTGAGGTGTATCTGTTGGTGAGGGAACGGGAGACAAGTTGAGAGTTGTGTTGAGTTGAGTTGACTATTCACTATTACTATTACTACTACTTTGACTGTTCTTGTTTATACGACCAACAAAAAAGAGAATCTCGTCATACGTCAAATAGTCACCATTTGCTTTTGTTTTGATTTTCGAGTTCCCAACAACTCGAATCGAGTAGGTAAATCCTCTACAAGTTTTTTATTGTTGACCACGACGAGTATCATTTTTTTTTGTGAGGACAACAGAGAAATAACCTCAGACCAGAAATAAAGTGTTCTATTATAATAAAAAGAGTGTAAACTCGTTTTTGTATTAAGTTTGTCATCATGTTTTGGGGAGTGAACTTGAGCAAGTCCATTCTACTCATCACAACCGTTTTAGTTTTGTCACTTGTCACTCAATCCACAACTTCAGAGTTCCAGGTGAGACAAAAATATATACGGACATTTGACATTTCCCTACACATTCTTGATCCACTTGTTTTTTTTCAGGCTCCATAATAACTATATAATTATTAATTCAAGTCTTCATTCTGTGTGTGTGTGGTGAAAATGTGCGTGTGTTTGTTCAAAATCCTCAATTAGTTTTTTTATGTCATTTATATGTGTGTGTATAGGAAATCTATTTGGATAGTTTTGAGGATCGAGCGGACACACGACAACCATCGGATTTTGAGTCTGTATCAAATTTTGTGTATGATGTGTCTTCATCTCGTAATAATCGAGCCATTGGAGGTGTGTATACTGATCAAAGAGGGGATTATAAAAAGTATTCACATCAATCCGTGAAACCTCCATTCCCGAAACGAGTCACATTGAAAGTTGAAGATGGACTTTCGGATTTTAAAGCTTGTGGTGGATTTTCTGGTGGATACAAAGGAACTTGCTGCTCCGCTTGTGAAAGTTTAAATTTCCATGAGGGATGTTGGTGTCGGAGCTGGGATTGCCTTTGTTTTGATGCATAATCCATATATTCATATAAGAAAGCACGAACGCAAAAGAAATTAAGAACTTTGACAATCAACTGTCAAAGTCCAAATGTGTTATTACAAAGTGCTATATAATACGCAATCAATTGTAGTGTTTGATCTCTATTACGATGAAATCAATCAAGTGAAACGTCCTAGAAAATTCAAGTAGATTGTCCTTGTTTTAATTATTTACAAGTCGACAAAACCACAATAATTATTATTTTTGTTTAATAAATGTTTACATATTGTTATTTTTCTAAAGAAAAAATTCTCGTATTTAATTATCATTTCCCTTTTCTTGGTGTACCAATTGATAGATTTTCCTGATTTTATCTTAGTTGACCTTCAGTCTCTCTCTCTCTCTGTCTCTCTCTGTAGTCTAAAAATAAAACAGGGAATCAAATAGGATTCAATTTCCGACCCACATTTTGCCTAGATTTCGATTAGAGGTTCCTGTATATATATACGAAAGTGCAAAAGTATGATTCCAACTCTCACCAATTCACACACAGAAAACCGCGCGGTGTGTAACCTGGAAAATTCAATGCCAAAGTCATTTGTTCAGTTGTTTCATATTATTATTATTATTCTCTCGTTCATCTGTATATATGTTTTCCGTCCTTTGATTCCCATACATTTCCCTTTTAGTCTCCATATGTAAATGATGGGCAGGTGAGTACAAAACACAAAGGAAAAGCGAGCACGTAACTCTTTTACAGATATTTCCCGATAAAGGCGAAAATCCATTTTCATCTTCTTGTTGTTCTTTCACCACGTACGTAAATAAAGTAAAGTAAAGTAACCTACATACATCACCACCCGCCGCACCGCACCGGACTGGACTCTCTCACTCTAAATAAAAGGTTGGGAGTTGGCAGAAAAAAAAACTTGTATGTATTTATGTGCATTGTGGGAACTTACGATACGATATTACTTCTACAACTATAAATTCCCAACTAGATCATTGGCAAATATTCCATATTCCTATATATTGCTTGGTTTTTCTTCTTCTTACAAATTGCTTTTGTTCATTCTATTCCCTCTATCTTTATATATATATCTATATATATAGAATTTCTCTTCAAGTTCTGTATGATTAGTCTGTGTAAACATGGAAATATATAGCTAACTACAGTTTTATTGCATTTCCTGCATTATATCGACTAATACACCTCGTCAGATGAAACCAACTACACATAACAAACCTCCAACAAAAGAGTTACACACATACTTCACATTCCCAGTCTTACTGGACAATGGTTTTGACTGGGCCATCTCTACAGAGTCTGAATTCGACCATGGCATGTTCTCCACAGTTCTATTTTATGTATAGGGAGAATTCTTCGGACTTCTATAGTCTACAAACACAAACCTACAGACTGTGTGTTTAAACCCAACAAACCTTTGAGACTTTTACTACAAAATCGTACAAGCGAATGTTGCTGAATGTGCAGTATTGATTTCATTGCCGATTTCATTCCCCTTGAAATACTTTGAATGTTTCATTGAGCTCGTTCTCTCTCTCTCAGCACTCAACGACCAACGACTTGGACGACCAGGAGAAACATCAATAGCATGAAAAATTTCCATGTACCTACTTACGAATTTCTTTCATTTCTTTAGTTACAAAATTCATCATTTAATTTCCTCAAATTCTTTGAAGAGAGAATAAAAACTGGCGAGTAATATACCTACTGATATAATTATGAATGAGAGGACACTCTCTGTACATTTTAAAAGGTTATTAACCGATCGTATTCGGTATGTATGTGTGTAAAAAAAAAAAATCCATATAATTTCTTTGACTACCACTTTATTGTTTCATGCTCTCACTTTCAATTTTTATTTTTTACATTTCATGTATGAAGGGACATGGAACTCTGAGCTTTACTGATAAGATTTATGGGTAAATGTAGTAAGATTGGAGATTTTAGTAGAGTAGATGCACTTTTGCTTTGGTATATTGTGTGTTGTGTGTGTGCAGGTATTTACTAGTTGAAAGGCCAAACACCTATTGTACATTGTGCAATGTACACATACATATCTTAGTCGTAAACTAGGACATTCCATATTTTTTTTTAAATATTTTAATACAGTTTACAAGTGAATTAATAAAAGGAACTTTGCCTTTGACGACGAAGCTTTCGCCTTGGATTTTTGTATGTAACATGTACACGTACGTATACGATAGGTGCCGTGCTGTTTCAGACCCGTTTGTAATATGCCTGCAAGAGAGTTTTTGGTTTGTACAATATCGTATACTGTATATTGTACATACTTTACTTGTGTATGTACATATTATGGGGGAAAGCCACAGTTATGCGATGTAACGTTACATACGTGCATGAATGTACATATGGTATATGTGCAGTGGATGTTTATCTGATATGAAATGAAATAGCGGAGAAAGAGTGTGTTGTTTCTGTAGGGAAAAGCTTGAGCTTGAAACGGAGTTGCTGCAGCTAAGAGACGAACCAAGAACGGAGAGGAAGGCGCGGGTTGATGTTAAATGTCAACTTGAGCCACGATCGATCCACTCACACACACACACACACACACACAGATACAGTATTACACACAGAGTGAAAGACGTGGTAGAAAAGGGAAGTGAGTGAGTGCAAGGGAAAGTCACGGGTTTTCCGCAAAATCCAAAACTCTCTCTCTTTCTCTCTCTTTCTCTTCACAAGAGAAAAGATATGCGTAAAAAATATTGGGACATTCCCGTTCTCATGAACGTCTAACCATTACCAATACACACACACACACGCATACCTCAATACAATACATTTTGCTGCTACGATTGAGAAGTACGAAATAGAATACACATTGAATTCCATCACATGAGATTCAGTTACTTTTCCCTGGTCGTTGAAGAAATTCACATTATATTCTTGTTGTGATTGAAGTTGACGGGGGAGAGAAATATGTAGGAAATATGACAGCACACGCTAAGAGAACGAGGACAATTTTTATTGTCAATGTGACGCAAGTGAAATATACAGATAAGTATAATAAAATATAGGGACAAACCACAGAAAGGAAGAAAGTTATATATAATATATATATATAGTGATAAAGAAATAATATAATTGAAAAAATTGTTATATCATAATCGGAAATTCGAATCCAATTACACCATAAGTAACCCGACTAATTTCATTAACGACAGTTTGACCTTCCAAAATAAGAAAATAAATAGTAAAAAAAAAAATTGTACGAGAAAAGTCTGTGGCGTAACTGACCGTACCTGAAACCTTCTTCTCAATTTACTCTCACTCTTTTCAATATTTCAATTTGTGTACTATATTAATTACGTGGTGTGTGTGGACTTGATTTTTTAAATATATTTAAAACGAGATATTTAAAAAAAAAAACTGTTATGTATATATTTTAATGAAATGTAGGAGTAGGAGAGCTTTTGATTTTTAAAAAAATCCAAGACAGTAAATTAAGTAATTGTTTGCTTAGATTAATGTGTGATGAATATAGTATTTCAATGCGAAGCAATATATATACAGAAATATTATAAGGAAATTACTCATCATAGAATTATTTTCACGTAAAATGTGTTTGGTGATTTTCTCCTTCCCATGTTCTACAAATAGTTTTCAAAGACATTGCTGCCAAAAATGTTACTGAGCTTCTGCAAAAACTGACAAATTACTATATACTTTCAGTGTCTATTAGTGTTTGGTGTGTTTACTGTTTACATTTTTTAGGAAATCCTTTCAAATTTATAGCAAATAAATTTTCATCATCATGATTTTTATTCAAAGACAAAGTGACATCATGTCGTGGAAAATATCCAAAGATTTCAATTATTTCTCAAATAATTTTCTACTCTCAATTTTCTACTACGGAATTTTCCTCTTGTTTATCATTTCGAGAACTTCGGGAGGTAATTTGAATATATAACCTACACATTTTTAAAAGCACATGCAGTTTCGCGTATAGAGTTTTCAAGGGGATTTGAAATGATTGTATATATAAAAGACGATATAGGTACATTTTGTTTTAAATTGTGTATATAGATTTGATGATGTCTGACCAACTGTGTCCACAATTGACTATGAATGGGAATATGGAAGAGCGAATATTTTTTATAAACAAGAACTTGAAAGTGGTGCCAATTCAGACGATGCAGGATATTGTGAAAGGTCGGGATGGACTTCAAGAGGACATTCCTTGTAGTTTTATGGATGCAAATCTTGGGCGAAGTGCTGGTCTTCTCAAAGTAGAAATCCGAGCAGCCCAATTCAGTCATACCGAATGGAATTTCACCAATTCCCGAGACTGTCGAAATTTCATTAAGGTATATACACACCTTTTTACCAAAGAAAAAAAACTGGATAAAATTACAACTGGGATTCATTTTTTTTTTTGACACAGTGTGACAAAATGATTTATGTATTTTAATTGATTCGATTACCACATATGTATATATATGTATAATATATTATAGTTTCGAATGAATGAGAAGACGACGGGGACGACGACAACGAATGCAACACAACTTTGCAGAATGTACAAAATATTTAGCTCAGATAATGGATTTGAGAATAATAATACAAATCCACCATCAATATGGACAGCACCAGACAACAAATTAGGATTCTCTGTCCCTGTCCCATCCCAATCGAGTCAATCCATCCCAATCTCAGACATCATTTTATCTAATATTGCTGCCAAAGGGGACTCGAAAGGACTCACCCCTCATCCAGGCTACCTTCAAATCGTGTACAAGGTTCATTATTCCATCTCGGACTGTGTCATCAATGTGCAACAGTATGCTTTGAATCCGCTCTCAAAACATTGTGATGGGAGTATCATGCGACATCAACTCTGTGGTGTGTACAGCTGCTCAGATCAACATAAAATCTTAAAGAAACTAGGATTCCTACCGTATGACGTGGTGGTGGACATTGACAATTTACTTGGACGGTATTTCAATGACAAGACTAATTTGAAGAAATGGGACTATGAACTCATGAAGAATTATGATGTGGAGAGGAGAGATGGGGATTATTATTTTAAACCCAAACGAAATTATCATGCGGCTCTATTTTCCGGGATGACACGAGCCATCTCTTTCCTTTTCATCCTATCCGTTCTCATTAGTTGCATCTCATATCAATTGCGACCTTATCTCCGTCCAAGGTAAGAATCCCAATCCCAACCACAACAACAACAACAAAAATCTCAATATTAAATCAAATTATGTGATGGCGTGAAAAGGATTGATTACTTAATTTTCAATTTGATCTGTATTTATAATATGTATATATAGTTCTTCATTCGACACGGATTTCGTTCATGATCGAGTGAGTGAGAGACCCCGACGTTGCTACCGTAACAATTCTCATCCCGTTCTCCCATTCACTCGACCATCAAATGAGGAAATCCCGATGGAACATTCCGCTTCAAATCCAAATAGTAGAAGTGGACGACCACGACGGTATTTCCATCATCATGGGAATCAACGAACGGCCCCTTCCACAACAGATTTGCCTTCGTCCTACACAGGTCAAAATAATAGTGGGGTGAGTAATGGAAATAATAATAATTATGAGGCTCCACCACCATATGACACCGTTCAAACCATTCAACCACCAAGCTATGCTGAAACCATTATCCGTGATAGGACCAATGACTCCCCTCAAATCATTGACACTTCTGACAACAACACCACGCCCGTCATTAGTCATCCCAGTAATCCAAATCATCATATTAAATGAATACAATTAAATATCAAACCAAATAATAATAATAATTAAAAAAAACAAGAGCATTTTTACTGTGAGAACTCCAAACTCCGAACCTTAAACATTTGTATTTCCCCGAAATCCGATATCAACATGTACATAAACACGTGGACACAAAAACTCAATCCATTTTCATTTTCTCATTTTCATTTTTAGCCACAGTGGTAAAAAAATGATGCACGATGAAACCGTTTCAATCTCTGCTTTTACTCCTCAAAAAAATATATACCTGCCCACACACGAATTAATCTTAAGAATTTACAAGTAAGTATATTAATTATTATATGAATTAATTATTTACTCGAAAATACAACGCAATTTCAACCTGGTAAAAAATGATAAATTAAATGTATAAAAAAGAAATCAAAGGAAAATAATTGCTGAAACTATGATATAGATAAATCTGTAATTACATTTTTATTCTTAGTGTATATAATCTTTATTGTATTAAAACAAAACAGGGATATTTATTCTGGGTAATCTTTTACGCTTTAAATTGTACCTTAAAAATCAAGTAGGTACATACATACATAATTCAACATTAAATGTATATGTTATGTGTACGTATTTGTCATGTTATTTAAGTGAATATACTCTCCAAATATTTCACAATTAAAATTATTACTATAAATAATATATTATATAAATATATAGTACGGAAAATGCCAATCATGAAAAATAAACTGAATTTTTTGATGATAAATATATATCCAATATACCTCAAACTAAAATTGCTCATCACACATGTATATACTTTCATAAATTTGAATATCCTGTGTATAGAGAGAAAGGACAAAAGAAAAAAAGAAACAATTTGGAAAGTTTAGTGAAAACAAAGTGCAGAATGCAAAATGCATATGTCCACATGTATTTCATTTCTTTATATATTTGACTATCAGACTATGTATATTTTGTGCATGTGGTGGGAAGAGAAAGAAGGGAGAGGCAGATTGCCCATCTTGATCTTGACAAAAAAAAAAAACCGACGACTGTATATGTAAAAACTTGTGGAATCGTATTTTCATCTCATGCTCATGAGTGAAAGATGGAGTGGAGAGATAGAGAGAGTAGAGAAAACTCTGTCTCGTGTACTTATATAGAGGAGGGAAAGGAAGGAAGAGATGAGGATGGAGAAAGGAAGGAGAGGATGCAGGTTTTGTTTTGTGTCACAAGGAGAAAGCCGGACAATTTCAATTTAGTGAGAGTAATAACCATAAATTTGGAGCTTTGCATCGATTCCATCTTCACAAGTGATCTCTAGGAATTTAGGTCATGCATTTTTTGCTCTGTATCATAAAAAAAAAAAAAAAAGTCTGAATGGTCTGCTATCTCCATGGGTCTCCCGAATATTTTTCGGAATGTATTCCAGAGAGAGAAAGAAAGAGCAGAGACAGAGAAATGAGACGACGTGTGCCAAAGCCAAAGCCAAAACTCCATAATCCAAGAAACAAGTGAGGACGAGAGAGAGAGAAAAAAACTATACAGATATTGAAACGTGAGTGTGTGCATTGAAAATAGAAGGGAGGAAAAACAGTACTAGAAAAATGAGTCGCAACGAGAGAATAAAAGAATTTCGTTCCAAACTCCACAGTATCAGTAGAAAACTCTAGGCCTCCCAATTAATTCCTTTTTTCCTCATACATATACCTATACATTCACATACAGACAAAGTGGAGGGAGAGAAATGTGTCAAATGTATAATAACTTGGGATTACAACTAAGACTTGGACTCAGACTAAGACGGGAGCTTACGATTAGTGGAACGACAGCGGCAGCAGCAGCCGTTTCCTATTTCTTGAAAATTATTTGTCTCTCCTTCTTCATTCAATTCTCATTCACTTGGACGGAATGCTCCGCCACGTACAGAGAACGTAAGTATATACAACAAAAAATGTGTCATTCATTCACAACTAAAACGTAAAACAAGAGTTTCCTATCATTTTCAATTTTAATTTTAATTTTTGTTATGCGTAAAATTAAACTCCACACACTTTCTCCTGGGATAAAGTATGTACAATATGCTAAACTCTTGAAATGAATTATATAGATTTTGTAGAGAATGACAAAATTTGTCCGAATCCACTTCATTCACACGCAGATGAATTCCCAAAGGATACGCTTCTCGTCAATCTACCCAAAACTCTTTCACTATTCGAGTCCGTCAATGACTTCCCGTGTAATTTCGCTTCGTCCATGGATGAGAAAGTGAAGAAAGTGATTGTGCGGGCAATTCATCCGAGTGCAAACGCCTGGGACTTTTCCCATGCGGAATCCTGCGATTATTTCATCAAGGTTTGTCCTCCATTTCACCATTTCCATTTCCACTTTCACTATACATGTATATATATATTTATTATTATTTATATACAAACACAATTCACAATTCACATTTCAAGTTTGTTTTTCGTTTTCAATATGGATTTGAATAGTTCAAAAGGGGTCACGACAATCATAATAGAAATGTCCATGAGTCCAGTCACAAGAAAGAAGTGATTTGTCGTGTGTGGAAACAACATGATGACACATTTCGTCAAGGCTCATTTTTCCATCCCATGATGTGGATGGACACTCCAAATAATAAAATGACGCTCTCCTTCTCCACGTATGACTGGGAGTATCGACTGGAGAATAATGATACGATCCTCTACAAACCAGTCTACCTTCAAATGGTCTTCTTGGTCTATGGAGATGGAGACAATTATTGCTCACTCCGAGTTCAACAGTATTTGATTGATCCCATGGAGAATCTGAATACCAATTGTCAAAATCCCACAATGAGAGCCTACCAACATTGTGGACAATATGCCTGTACTGAAGCCAAATCCATTTTACAAAGTATTCGATTCCGAACCTATGAAATTGATGACTCTGAACAATCCAATCCCGGACGACGACGAGGAAATCAACAACAACACTCGTCCTCATCAAATCAAGATGAGGAGGAGGTGACCGAGGAAACGGACACGGATCGGACCGTGTCCACCATTGAACACTATGACATCTTCAAAACGACAACACGCACCATCACCGTCTACAATAGCTCCAATTCCTTTTTTAATAATATCCATAATTTTGCTGTGAGTAGCATCGTCATTGTGCCCATCATTGTTATCATTATCGCCATTTTAATCATTCGTTGTTATATTCGTCGCTGTCACAGGTATACGGATACATAAGTACCTTTCTCTCGTTTTTTTTTTATTTGTAATAAATCTCAATCGAATCTTCTGAGATGAATTTTTTTTTATATATATACGATATATATAGGTATATTATTTTTGATTTGATTTCATGTGATTTCAGTGGACACTCATCGTACGATGAAAGTGAGAATTTGATTGTGCCTTTGGACGCCCGTCAGCCTGTCTTGATGAATACTCACGTGTCCATGGATGGGAATGTGGAGTTGGATTTGGATCTGGATGCGGATGGGGATTTGGATTTGGATCCGATGCAGCTCTATCGAGCCTGGCCAAGGAATAATAGTATGGATTACATCCAACCCATCGATGTATCCAAATTCCCCAAATCCCCAATCATTTCAAATCCACCATCGTACGAAACACTCGGACCACCCAGATATTCGGATGCTGTCATCATTTAGAGTTCAAGTAACTATATATGTAGCAGACATCCGCGCAAACAAACACACACAATGACAATGAGATTTTTTGTTTTCAAAATACGACAGATGGAAAAATAATAAGGGATATGATTATATGTACATATAATGAGGGATTTTCTATATAGGGAACTTATTGTAATGAAAATGGAGGGAGACAAAAAAAAACGAGGATTATCCTGTATTTGTGCCATATGAAATCTTGCCAAGTTTAAACTTTCATTACTATATTATGCGTATTTTAAAGGTGCTCAAGGCCAAAAAATGTAAATTTAGTGCGAATTTCCGAATTTAGACTCTTTGGAAATTATGGTTTTAATTGTATCTTTAAATGTATACAAAAGTGTTTTCTGTATATATCGCTGTAAGTTTTATTTGTCATGGACAATGTCGAGACCACATTTAATGAGATTTTAAACAGTTAAACGATTTTGGAACAAATGAGAGTAGACGAGAGAATTTTGTAGCGTTTTTTATGTTCAACAAAGTCGAGGTATATATATATACGATATTATAGTGAAATGGTAAATGTAAAATATGAAAACGGACAATAAACAATCATGTATTCAAATTTTCAAATTAAAATTCGCAGCTCAACTGTCAATTTATTAATTTACCTATATCTGTATTTGAATAACTTGGACACCACAGCGCCTGCATGTGCTCATTCAATTTTTGAGATCATCCTAAAATTAACAAATTATAGTATTGTGATGGGTTTTTTTTACCTTTGTCAGTCAAATGTACAGGTTTATTTATTTTAGAGAATTTTTTAAATTGTGAATGCTCGCCTGGGTAAAATCCCATTTGAGCCAGTTCCTCCTTTTTTGTATTCTTGAGCCAGGGAATGGACGACAATCAAGAAGTACATGCTAATGAGACAGGAAATGGAGTCGACTCCAATGAAAATGATTTCGGAAGTACCATAATGGTACGCAATGAAGGCGATCAACACACTCGAGAGCATAATTGGCAAGATTTTGACTCCCATCCATGTCTTGAGGAGCAACGGAGATGACTGAAAAAGAAATTATATATATATATATGTTATTTGCATGCCATTTTCCCATCATTATCATTGCTATACCTATTATTATGTAATATCCATATCGTATCGTAAATTTACCCGTCGAACTCCCACGATGAGAACAAAACCCACAATCGTTTGTACTACACCTTGAATTGCCTGGAGAATGTACACGATGAAATTGGCCATTTCTACAGTCAAATCCCAACAACAAAAATCATCATGAACAAATAAGAAACGAATCCATTGGAAAAATTAAATACATCCTACAATCTTCTAAACACCACACGCAGTGAGCTTACTAGCTTTTTCAACAATCGGGTCGTCATTTTCGGATTCTCCGCGAGTACAATCAGGATCGTTCATGCATAAAAGTTCCCACAAACTCATCGTTGCCCACCAAACATTCAGTCCATACCAGACCTGTGGAAATTTAACAAAGAATCATTAGTAAAATAGTTAATGGATTTCAAATGATAATTCCCGATTCCAATTAACAGTTAATTAAATGCGAAATTAGTAAATTAGCTACTTACAATTTCTAGAACTCCAATCATAATCGTCCCAGTTCTCAAGGATATGCAACAGCATGGAGTCATCCTGATGGCTTTGTCCACAGAACCACATGCAAATTCCGCAGTAAGAACTGGACAATATCAAATTTATCAAATTCAATATTGAATTTGTCTTTTCAATTTTGAATATACGTAGAACCAACTAAAAAACAAAAAAAAAAACTGTATATTTTCTATTTGAGTTTCTCAAGTTTTGTGAAAGGGATTTCTGGACGACATTCTAAATATTTCTAGTTATTTATTATATACAAAGTTTGTTTTCAATATATGCTGTCTTTTGTCGTTTTATTGTCAGTTTATGGAATGGCCCCGGGGTTTGAAGTTGTACACATGTGGGAATGGAATTGTGATTAGAGTCCAAGGACGAGCAAATACATTATTCCGAGTGATGACATTTCCCTCCCGAAGGTTCCACACATACGGTTCTCACATATATACGATATAACTTGTGAAAATATATGTATATAATATTGGAAATCGGAAATCGGGAAATTGGCCAATAATACATAAACGGGAAGGAGCTCAAAGTAAAGTAAAGTAAACCCAGTGTGTACATTGGTCATAAAGCACATAAAATCAGGTGGACGTGGACAAAAGGAGAAAAGCTGATGAGGAGTAACAAAATCCCGTCTTTTGATTGGTATTAGCCCTAGTTTGAGTTTTCGGTTGAGAAACTTACTTTGCGTCGTAGCCATATGTATATATATATATACACTGTGTCCACTATCGGCTGTGGCATACATACAAAGGAAAGTGGAGACAAAAGGAACGAAAGTCGAGTACAAAAATGCACATGCGAGTTTTTTGGCTGTATGTATACATATGTATATACGGTGAAGGGAATTAAATATTCAAGTTTATTTTCCCATAATCCATAATCCGTACTGAACCATTTCCTTCTCTCTCCCCACTAAAGGCAACCACTTAATTATTCTTACCACCGAACCGAGCCAATCAATAATTATTTAATTTCCTCAGTAATTAAAATGTACTGCGAATATTTTCGCAAATAGAGTTTTCCACGACGCATTTGATTTAATTCTTGATTGTGATTGATGGTGAGAGTTTTTAGGAAATGGTATTTGAAGTTCAAGCAGAAGAAATAGGAGCACAGTATTTTTCATCATCATTCATCATATACCTATATATATTGTGTCACGTCATTTCCCAGTGTTGTAATTTTACTTGGGATTAACTGATATTTCGTATAGTGGGTTTAGAAAGTTGAACGGTATATACGGGTGCTTGACATGGAGGCTGAGATGCTGAATGGGACGGATTTTATCCAGGTAAAAATCTGTAAAAAAAAGTCGTCTTTATTTTTTTTGCTGAGAAGTTTTTACCAGGGAAATTTGGGGATTTTTAAATTTGATTTATTCTATATGCCTATTTCCAGAACAACACTACTGAAACACTGGACAATGCAGGAACAACATCAAGGAGTAGCATTTACAACAGTACCATAATGAGTCAGATTTTCAACAGTACAACCGAAAAAATCCTGGACTACATAACCAGCACAGCTTCACCTCTTGCCGACACAACAATCCCTATGCCAATGCCAATGCCCACAACAGCAACAACCACAACAGAAGCTACTTCAACTATGACGTCAGCTACAACAACAATGAACTTCCCCTCTGTCCTGCTGGACCAGGCCCAAAATTTTACAATGAATTTAAAAAATGTCTCTGGGTTTTTGGGACAAAAATTTTCAAGTCCATTATCGAATGGATCGGATATTCACCTTCATAAACCCATCGTATTTTCCCCAGGCAGAATGGAAGCCGTCGTCATTATTGCGATTGTTTGTTCCCTCCTATTCCTTGCAGCCAAATATATTGGGTGCACACTCAATCATTGCCCATGCTATAAAACGTAAGTTTAAACATAAACATACGAATATACATACAGTATTATTATGTAGGTCCATACATTGACCATATTGAAATTGAAATAATGAAGGGATAATGATGATGGATATGATTGATAATTGATGATGGATATGATTGATAATTGATAATGAGTTTTAATGAGGATTTGTGAATGGAATTCCTTCAGATGCTGTAAACGTTCATCTAACTCTCATGGACAGCCATCACAATTTCAGAACCGGAACAATCCGGATATTGGGAATCGCTACAGACAAGAGTACAATACGGGGAGTAATTATGCCGTGTACTCCAGGCCCACGACAGCAGTCCCCATCGGCATGTCCTTACCATCCGCACAAGGCGGCTACACATATGGGAACGCACATGGGAATAGTTTTGACATGGAGCAATGCAATGTCGTATTCAATGAGCAAGTTTTTCTGGAGAAAAACAGAGATGACCCTCCACAATATGACAGCATCGTCCCACCAACTTATAGCATGGCCGAACGAAAATTCTATACGTACTCCGCAACAAGATCCACAAGATAATCCACACATTACCTACAAATAATACTCAATTTTCCCCGTACATAATTGTATACGTATCTATACATAGTTACATGTAAGATATTCTATGAATCTCTGTTTCCCTATTCAGGGTCAATACTCTGCAAACTATGTGCCTAACAATTATGCAGTCAATTCCTATATATACGTCCCGATTTATGTACTCAATTAATGTATGTGTGTGTATTTAAAGTATATGAAGTTGTGAATAAGAAAACACGCCGCATACTAGTATCTAGAAGTCGAGATATTTCAGTTTAAATGTCGAGCACAATTTAACAGCGACTCGCGTCGAGTAAGCTCCGTTTGAATGAAACGGTTTCATTTGAATTTCAGAGATTTCCTTGAATTCTGCTTTCATTATACAATTTTGAGTGAGTCCTCTAGCGGCGATTTCATAAACGTTGGTTTCCACTTTGGCCACTCACTCCTCGGAAAATCTCTTTAATAAAAACTTAATTAAAATTAAATTTTTGCAATTTTTTACAAATTTCTAACTTGTTGTATAAAATAGCGCATGTTTTTCTGCATATTAATATGCAAAAAAGTGAAAAATGGTATGCGGCGTGTTTTCTTATCCACAGCTTCATATAGTTTAAACGTTCTGTCTCTCGCAGTGCAACACTAAATCTAAAAACAAAATTATTGTTAATACTAATTTACAAATGTAAAATTAAAGTCCACATTTGATTTCCGTCCTTAAACTTAAAGCAGTTCATCGTAAAATTCAAATCTCATTTAATTTCATGGATGTTTTAATTGTTGCTGCTGCAACGAGCATTTTTTTTGTATCAAAAAAAGTTAACACGCAGAATAAAGAACAGCTATATGAAGTTCATGTAGCTGCATGAAGAGTCCGTATGTATGTATGGGGAGAGAGAGAGAAAGCGAGAAGGCTTCTTCGTATATAAGAGGGAGACTACTTCTACTACCCGGGATTCGGGAGAAAACATTTGACCCGCTAAAGTTTGAAGCCAATCAATGGAACATCTGACAATTATCCCAATTTCCTTTTCTAATGTAATTCTCTCGATTGCATTTATAGATTGTCCGAAGGCACACACAAACACAAGTGATATCGATAATACTTTTAATTTGATTAGATGGGAGAGTCTTCGTATTTGATAGAGTCTTCATTTCCGATTATCCCAAAGTCTACACGTAGAAAACATGCTCGCTCACAAAAAGTGGAAATTTGAGTTGCGGTTTTTAATTCATCCTTTTGTAACCTGAAAAATTCTATTTCGTTGATATATACATATTGGGAATTGTTTCTTTATTTCTTTGTTTTTGTTTTTGTTTTGCATATGTGGATTTTATTGTGACATGTATTTGAATGGGGAATGGAATTGGAGGATGGATTTTAAAGTGTTTCCGTACATTGTACAGATTGTGCTTTATTTGAGTGTTCAGGTATTGCTATGTGATTCGGATAATAGTTTGGTGTCTGGTGTGCGTGAAGAGACCACATCAGAGAATTTGAGTTCCACGTCAACACTTCCAACTATCGTCAGTACTCCTACTCCGAGTCAGTTGGATGCTCGCTCAGCCTTTGGTAAGTTTAATTATTTTTAATTTTTATGGATAATATCCGTATAATGTACATTGTATATGGAATTAAGAATGGATGTTTTAAATCTGTGTTGTGAATTTTAATTTGGGGAATTTTGTATAGAGAGTCTTCAGAATGATCAACTCTGTCCGGACTTGACAACAATGAACAGTGAGAATGACGCGCTGACATTTGCTGGGAAGTATCCAGCAAGAACGATCACAGTGAATCTTCCAAAACATCGCATTAGTCAGTCATATCCAAATAAAAATCAAGACGTCCCTTGTAATTTCAAAGTGAAGGGTAACAATAATAAAATTACAAATATTGGGATTCGAGGAATTCACGTGTCCAGTGAGCCTTGGAATTATGATCTTTCAGACACTTGCACGTCTTTCATTAAAGTAATTTACCAAACAAACACAATATACAATACACCATTCACAAATTATCGATAAAAGTAGAACCTGATTAAGAAATTGGAAATGAAAAAAAAAACACAATTGAAATTGGTAACGTAATTTCCCTGTATTTATCCTGTATATAGTTTCGCATCACCCCGCCTGCAAATGTATTTTCCTATGGAGCCGAGAATGACGTGAAGGAGCCGGAAGTGGTGTGTCGAATATGGAAGCTATCCAAAACCCTTCAGCAACCCAAACTTGTCCATCCAATCCTATGGAATTTCCCTCACTCCAAAATTGGGATTTCATTTCCTCCGTCGGGGAATCTGACCAATTTGAATCTATCCCATGTCGTCTCTTGGATTTATCTCAATTCCGCAAAGGGAAATAACCATGTCAAACTTTTATCCAATCAAAGATATCTTCAGATTGTCTTCACTGCTTCCTCGCGTAAAAAAAACAAATCCTTATGTTCATATATATATGTATACATATTGTTTAATTGATTGATTCAACTATGATCAATTGACGATTGATTTCCCATGCGATTTACATAATCGATTGATTACGTCTAGGTCAAACGTGTTCCATCCGAGTTCAACAGTATTTGATTGATCAAAATCGAGAATCGTGTAATGCGACAGCTCTCCCAGCCAAATTCCGTTTCTGTGGTTTCTATAGATGTTCGGATCATGTTCATTTGATGAGTCAATTGGGTTCTTGGACTTACATCAATTGGGGAATGAATAATGAATATGAAAATAATTTGAATCGGGAAAGTTACCTTCGTTCTCCATTAAGTGATTCGGGTTTCATTCGGAAACGAACATATTGGTTCACCGCCGTTGTGAGAACTTCTATTGTCCCCATCCTTTTCTTTGGAATGATCTTCTTGGGCTATAAATTCTTTTGTGTTTTGTATCCCAGGTAAAATCATAAGGAATATCATTTTCAAATTAAATTAAAATTGACGACTGTTCACATTTCATATTTATCTTTATACACGTATTTTTTTCCATGAGCTAACAAAATGGTGAAATGTGTCTCATTTCTTTATTTATATATATATAGTTATCCAGTACTGCCAGAGCGAAGAGCAAGGAATTCCGCAGCAGTTCTCAGAGCATTTAATGATGTGCCCATTGATGCCTCAAATTTAAGGGAGAGTTTAGCTCCGAGACGAACATACACGACGAGGAATTTGACATTGCTTCCGCTACCCGAATCAACAAGGAATGAAAACTGTCAAGATTCTTTACTTTCCCCAACAAGTGTAACCGACTACGATTTACCTTCATATGAGGAAGCTGTGAGTCCTCCCAGTTACTCTGAAGCCACCAAAGTTTAGATTATAAATATATAGGATTATGATTATATCGTACATCAAGCGTAAATATTTATTATAAATAAATTACCCCTCGTTCGTAATTCGTATGTATATATATATTAATATATTCAATCTAATTTATAGAGTAACGCAAAAGATTTCTATTGTTAGAGACAACCCATTTTTAATCTAAATCTATAATCGTTCATTTTCATAGATTTAGATTCGCAAAGTAACATTTAACTCGAATCGAGGGCAGTTTTGTCAGTTTTGTGCGTCATTCATTATAAACATAAACTTATCTTCTGTATATGTTTTCAGTGTTTCTTAATGTTCATTAGTGGATATGTTGTAAGTAGACAAATCATTCTTTTTTTTTTTTAATTGTATACATTTTTATTTATATGATCGAGCTCCTCGAGGTTTACTTACTATAATTTACTACCAATTGACCAATTTAAAATTTGTGAAGTTATACAGATTATATACAGATTAGAAATTCCATTGGTGGTGTGTACGGAAATGATTTTCGAGTTTATACTTGAAGTTTCCTGTCACGCTGGACAAAACTTGACCTTGTGGTGGCACACATGCAGATGGAAATCCAAAAACTCATCGTGCGTAAGCAAAATCTGTATTATTACAATACATTATTAAACATAATTTGTGTAGATTTATCTTTTATTTAGTATTGTGTGCTCTTGTATTCAAAATAAATTGAAATTACCAAAGTCGAAAGCAATTATTACAGGGGATTCGATTTATAATGGCTCATAAATTTATTTTTAATTATTATTAATAATAATTTATTATTGTCAGTGACACGTGAATTTATGGCATATGACATCCCATCATCATCATATCTGTAGATCCTTACTTTTTTATCAGATTCCTATATACTTGCTACTGGTTCAACAATTTCACTTATGCTTTTACATAATAATAATAATATTATTATTATAGTCTTAAATAAAGACACTTTTAATGATGTGTCGGTGAGTTTCGGGATTTAGAATAGGGGAGGCGTGGGCAAAAACGTACTTTACATTTTAATTTCTATCGGCTTCCACGGTGGTTGTAAAAGGTCTAAATTTCTATTGATTACTAAATTGGACTTTCGTCAATTACTGTAGTAAATGGCTCTTTCCATATTTATGGTTTACATAGTTTAATCGTAATTAGAAAAGAGATCTCCAGTTAACACTACGTGGGGCAAAAACATGCAATCCGTTTTACGAGAAGACTTTTTTTCATTGTTTTGCATTGTTTAGAAGACAACGAACGAAAGAGTTAATAATTAAGCGACATGTATTTGTTGTACTCAGATCGTTTGAGAATTGTACAACTTATCATTTCTGTGTGCAAGTGCAATTTTTCGGAAAGTCGTTTACCGGGCTTTCCATGAGTCTATAAATTATTTTTTAACAAACCATAGTTTCGGAGAAATTTAATTATGAAATGAGTGCATGTTTCTGCCCTCGCCTTCCCTATTCTTTGATTTTTGTAATTTCCATCTATCAATATCTACAGGTACTACCTTATAAGGTAGTTTTTAATGGACAAATAGACGAGACAAATGACGTCAACAAATTTTTGGAAGCAAAAGAATTTGTGTATTAATTTATTTGGAATTCCAAAATGAAATTTTTTGATTTATTCACAGTAATATTAATTTTTGTTTGCCTTCGATTCTCATCTCTGTTTTTTTGTCATGTGACTACTGCTGATTATGTTACCAAAAGACCAAAGTTAGAATTACGTAGTGTGTGTATTTGTAAATTGTAATTTGTATAAAACACTGACGGATTAGGTGTCTGTAATTATAAGCGCAAAATTTCCAAGTTGCGTGTTTATTGGCACTAGCGAATAAATCAACATATTTTATTCATTTTTCCAATACAATTCCTGTAATTATAAAAGCCATATTGAATCTCTTTGTTGTACATCCTTCTTCTTCCTCTCCTTTTTTCACTCACTGCATTGTCCCCCTGGTGTCATGTGATTTATCTCGTAGTCAAAGAAATTATAATGAAATGTGTATGCACATATTGTGTGTGTGTGTATGTGGGTCTTCAAATATCAACTATTGGCCATAATATTATAATATTCACTATATTTGTGCATAATTGTCCATTTTTACACCATCCATTTTCAACAAGAAAAAACTGTATGTGTAACATTTTTTCGCAAACTCGCATCTCATCAATAAGCTCACAAACTTTTTTCCCTTCGAGTTTTCTGCCGAGTATATAGTTGTGGATAACATCAGAGTTTCCTATTCCTATATTTTTATTGTACATTGTGAACACTCTGTGCATTTTCAAAGCTTTTGTGTGCTGGAAATTGGACGACAAATATCTTTAGTTTTCATAATAGTATATACGATTGAAGGAATAAGTGCAAAATCAATGTTCACTGATTGCAGTCCATCTTTATATAGACATTTTTCTTGTGTATTGTCACTCGATATAAAATTAAAATTCCAGCATAGACTACATCGATTAAGTTTATTTGCTCGAGGAAAAATTAACAGATAGACTATTACTGTGAACGAAAGATGAACGCAAGTAAAGAAGCACATTTTAATTTGATTGGCTTAAGTGGGAAAGTATCCGTTCCAGTATTGAAAGATGAATCAATTTATGGTACAAATAAAATTGGTTCGAGTGCCACTGCTCTACTCCTGGGATGTCTACCCGTTCTCATCCTCTTCATCGTCATATTTTCATATAAAATATTCATGAAATACTTCTCCAAGTAAGTTTCTTCATTTGACCCCCCCCCCCCCCCCATACTTTTCTATTTACACGTGATCAGTTTTACACATTTTTGGGGATTAATTTGTGATTACCTGTTAAGGACTCCGCCAAGGCATATGATGAAAAGAATCAGTACGGACACAACTTGTAGTACGCTCAGCTCCACCACCGTCTACTCAACAATAAATCTCCCTAAATCTCCGAAACCTGATTTTCCAGTAACCGAGTTTGAAATTCATATTCATCAGTCCTGAATTTTGGGGGAAAGTGGAAAAGGATTAAATTCAATCAAGGAATCCAGCAAAAGTTACCAAATATACGTAAATTAATATCAGTTTACAAACTTTTTGGAACTTTGGACTTGAGAAAATTGTTCCCAAAATTCCAAATCTATACAGACAAAAAGGAAGAGACTTTGAATATCTTATTTTGATTGTTCATTCGTACTGGCTAATTTTTACTCATGAAGGGTTATGTTTTGGTGTAGTTTGCAAATCAGAATGCTAATCAGTATTTTTGAAAATGAACATTTCTTTCATAGTTGTCTTGTTGTTGTATATAACTGTAAACTCTCTTAGCTTTTTGTATGGAAGGAATACGTAGGAATATATATCAAATTAAATTATTCTCCGTATTTTGTATTTATTTTTCTTGGTTCCGTAACTGAGCAAACTGTTTAACCGTTTTAATTTTGTACTTCATTCAAGTTGTTTTGTTGGTGTTTGTGTGTGTGTGTGTGTGTTGACAATTTTATTCGTGCCACACGGAAAAACAGACTACACTATATTATATAGTCTATATAGTTTAGAAGAGTGTGTCGTTACATACAGATATTGTACTAAACACCTACGACGACATGAGGAACTATTTAGATGGATGTACAAAAGGAATTGCAAGTGTGTGATTGTTTAACTGTACCGTTATTTCCTTCGATTGTTATTTGAACTTGTCAAGTTCCGCTATAGCATTTACTATTTGTACTTGTGTTATACATTTTTTGTAAGAATAATAATAAAGGTATTAATGTAGGTTACATATTTTATCACATTTATCTTTCGTATTACGGAAACGGAACAATGTAAAACTTACGATTACTTAGTTTTTATCAAATTTGAGCAGGTGTGTGTGTGTAGTGTGTACGAAAAAAAACCTGTTGCATATTACTCTCCGTCTGACTTTGGCAAACATAACAAATATATGCTAAATAAATATTTGATCTAATATTGACAGACATTTAAAACTTATGAACTAATACGAATAGACTAATAGATGCATAAATCTGTTTGATTGTATCCGCAGTCAAGTTTTCAGTATTCATAATAAGATTGATTTCCTTTCCACGTATATAAATATATGCAAAAGAACAAAAACCAAGTCATATTTCAATTGTCAACGTCAGAAATATTAAGTAGGGGAATAAAACTTAAAACCATTCATCAAGAAAAGTGAGACAGGTTCACACAATGTTCTGAATGTTCAGACTCATTACCTATATTTCAGTCGGTTTATTTAGAGCAAACAATGTGGATATTTTCATAAATGTATAAAGGGAAATGAGAGGAAAAGGGTTCAGACTTTTGAACTTTGTTGAGTCCCCTGTTGCGGGTTTGATGGAAGAAAAGTAGGTTTTGTAACTAGAACACAGACTATAACCATCCATATACAATGATGATGGACAGTGTTTATGTTCATGATACATTGTCTCTCGTGTATCTGCAGTTTCTGTAGTCATTAGACTTGACTTTAGACTTTCGCCTTGATGTAGCTTTTGACGTTCAATTCGACGTTAGAGGTAATTTTGATGAATGTAGGTATAGCATTAAGATTTTTAGTTATCACAATACATGTGTCTTCAGTCTTCACCTTTAAAATTAATTCGACTGACTTAATGCTCATGATTTCATTTTTTTTTTTTTTGCGTACATGTGTTTTTAAGACAAGGAGATTTCTCTCTAAATCCAACATTAAACTGCTGGAAATCATATGCGGTTAGTCGGTTAGCATAGAACCTTCACAAGAATTCTTACACCCAATTTTCTTTAGAAACTCAACTCACACTCGTTTCTATATACCTTTTCCATATGTGAAACATCAGAATAAATCAAACTATATCATTATTTACATGTGAATTTGTTCACATTGTCAAATAAGTATGTTCAAGATTTTCAACGTATTGTAAATGACTTGAATTATACATCATTGAATTTTCATATACATCTTTAACTGGAACCAGCCGGTCCAGGAATAAATTCCACGAGTTCCAGGATGCATTTTTGATAAATTGTAAATGCTATAGAAAATTATTCTGTGCATTAAAATATTGATAAAGCACAATGTCATGAGAGAGTCATTAGGGATTTTCCATGATAAAATAAATCGTGTGGAGATTCTCCAGTAGAAGCAACTTCAAAAGTTGATTCGTCAGTAGTTAGATGGATCATGAGTTATTAGTTGAAATATACCAATTATTTGCAAATCTCGTCCTTGTATGGTTTTATCGTCAGTACAATTTTCTGTTCTGTAAGAGCTGTTGAATGAATTTTAACCTTTTAAACTTGTGCTAGTTGTCTGACTGAGGTTTCCGGTTACTAGTGGATTCTATACCTTCTACCTGCTGTCGACTGTCGAATACTGTCGATATCTCTCATCCACAACCTATCACACTATATATGTATCACACACTCACACAGAGGCTTCCATATACCATATACCATACACGTACACTTATGCACAAGTTCACATTTCATAATTCTTGGGGTAACGTAATATTCTGTTTTCCAAGAAAAAGGAATCTCTTGGTTTGGCAGTTCCTTCACAGTTATGTGGAGTCTCAATTTACTTAAGCATGGCTATACACTTTACTTCTTGGCTTTTTTTCTACAATGAAACCTTTTGATGCATATTGCTCACATATATGTGTACATGAACGTACACACGTAGAACGTATAACGTATATAGCTAAGGGAAATGGTTTGGTATATAGAAAACATATATGTATGTACATACTCAGCTCAGCATCCAAAACCTCCGCTACTTTACAAAATTACAAATGCTTACCTTGAATCAGGACAAGGCCACACATTTCTTGACAGCTTTTCCCCATTGCTTTACGTTGTACAGACATGTCTATATACAATGCTGATCGTGAGCCTAAATCATCATTTTGTCTTCTTCTTCTTCTTACTCCTACGACTTCCTTTCTGCCTCCATCCGTATTTCTACCTGCATATACGATTTCGGTGGTTGAATTCCCCTCAAAAACCCTACAATCCTCTCAACATTTCACAAATCAGAACGAGAAAGTATATATACATATATGCACTAACATGCAGGACTCAATTCTAACGATAAGACCGTTTGTTCTTTCTATATATGTAATTCTACAATTCCCATGCATATAGCAGTTCCACCAACCCAGTTTATAATGTATATTTTATACTATACAAATACGATGTCTCAAAACATTAGACATGTCAAGTCAATGCACACACAGGTATGTATAATTCATTGACATTTTGAAATACTAAATCATATGGATGGTATTGATGAGTGAGGTCTCCTTTCATATAAGTATGTATCTGTCTTTAATTTTGAATTTCCATTTGTTTTTTCTTCAAAGTTGGTGAAATGTGAAATAATATGTAAATATATAAAAATTGGGATAACTGTGGATGCGGATGGTTTAAAAAATATGTTGACATGTCCATATAGCCATGAAGAATTCAGAGCTCGTTTTTTTTGGTAGGTAAATTAAATATTTCCTTCGGCATTTGCATATCGGCATTTACATTCCAAATTCCATTCATTTGACAAATTGACAAACCATATATACAGTTTTTCAAATGGACCTTTTTAATTGTCTGACCATACGACAATACACGACACCCAGTCAGACTGTCATATCCGTAGTATAGCTTTAATAACACTCTTTACAGAGTCAACCATGGAGAAACCATAAAACTGTACATTTCCATTTCCATCAAAAAATGAGAGCTTAAAAAAAAAAGAAAATATCGAGTGCGTTCCTTGATGGACAGGTACACACTTTACAACCCGTACTTTATTGGTTATACCTTGGTACTTCCCTTCGGACTCGAACAACAGGAAACCAAACTAATATATAGAAATTTCAATGTCAATAGCCGGAGAAGAATGGAGGAAAAAAATATTAAAATCATATTTAGCTTAAATTTCTATACACATACATCCATACACCATACAAATATATTTCACTTTTCAATTCCAACCAAAGTTCAAACTCTTCAATGTAGAATTTACATTGAGAGTTTTGAACTGTTTTACATGTATGTATCTGTATGTAAATATATATCTCTACCACATATGTAAACCCAATGTAGTATTCTATATTAGAAGTTCAAAAAAGTTTTACAGGTATAAGCCAACACCTATTTTCAATTTCATTTTCTTTAAGGTATTTCTCATGTGTACTTCCTGCTCAATACGGATTTTTACACACACTGCCCAGCTCCACATGCACATTCTACATACATATTCTACAATCTGCATACTTATGCTACATGTTTTAATTTTACATTATTATTGATACTTAACAAAGCTTGTAGTTGTATTCATCATATTCAATAAGGATTATTGTAAATTTCATTTCAACACACACACTTTTCTTTTTTCTTTTTTCATTTTTTTTTTTTGTCAGTTTGTATCGGAAACTTGTGTGACCTGTCATATCTCACATCTATATAATATTTTATACTTACGTTCCCTCTATACTTCATATACTTATTTAGATGTACCTATAATAGATATTCCAAATTTTCAATTTCAATACGATGCTTTCTGAACTCTGAATATTCATAAAGGAAACACTGTACATACAGCTTATATAAATGCATGTGTATACCTATTAGAATTAATCCTTTTCTCTGTATACATACATACATTTTTCGTCTAACGATAAGAATAAAATCTACAGGAGAAATTCAGAAAAAAAAGTAAAACAAAAAACAGCATGTGTCACGTACCCAAAGACAAAGTGGTGGTTTCCGATATTATTATTATTATTTCATTAACTATCTACTATCTGTATATACATACAGGGTTAAAGGTGTTGTGGAAATATTTCTGCTATTTAGGATTTTGGTTGTAGTTGTATGTAGCAAAACATTTTGTTGGCTATTGTCTGTATACGTATACCAGTGTCTCTGTGTGTGTAATGTGTGTATAGAGTCACAGAGATGAAGCTTTTTAGTATAGGTATATGTATATGTTTTAACAATGGTGCGGACTACAATAATACGACGAGTCTAACACCAACACATCAACGTTATAACAAATGTACATGAACAGTAGAGCTCCCTGTAAAACTCACTCTCTCGAGGGTCGACCTTAAAGTACATTACATAGTGGTACGAACCAACTTTTGATACATGTAAGTATATAGACGAAGGAGGATATTTTATTTTGTATATACATATATACAGAGATATTTAATGGTGGCTCTATATATTCTGTACATATCCTGACAAGAGAGCACTGAGGAGAAGCGAGAGCTTATGAATCAGCACCAGCAGCTTGTTTTGCTTGTGCTTTTTGGTTCTCGTGTGTGTTGTGTAGATATATCTGTGCGTGTGTATCTCTCTCCCTTTCGTGTGTGTATTACTGACTGTGTGTTATACACAGTGTGTATGTGGGACCTTAGTAATCCTAAATCTAAGGTCTTAGTAATCCAAAAACCGCCAAGTTGAAAGTTGTGTTGAAAATATGGCGAGATTAAAACGATTTTGGTTTTCTGTTCATTTTTTACAATTAATTAGTGTATTTGTGGCAATTTTACAGATAAGTACCGGGATCTATGTTGAACGTAAGTGATTCCTCTTTCATTTTTACTCTACCATTTTTACAAGTGGAAATCCCCGTTTCCTCATCATCATCATCATCATCATCATCTTATCTCAACTGTGTTTTTTTTCAATTCTCAATTGTCAATTTGAAAAGATTTAAAGTTGTTTCAATTTAGTATTCAGAATTAATTCAGAATATGTGGAATTTGGAATTTGGAATTTGTGCTTCAGTTTGTTGTTGTTTGGAAATTGGTTTTTTAGATGTTAGCGAGCTTGAATTTATTATGATTAAATTCGTGAATCGTAAAAAAAAGAGTGTCATATAAAATCTTCAGAATTTCAATGCATCTCCGTGATGTTTTATTGATATGGAATTATTCAGTCCACAGGTGATTTTCTAAATTGAAATTCACATGTCAATGAAATGAGCTGGGATTTTAAATATATTCAACGAGTTTTATATTTCTCGTTGGTTTTGTGAGTGTGTACGACGTGAGAGTTTCAGTTTTATGTGTATTAATTAGTGAAAAAACAAAAAATACAGAGATATTATTATTGCAAAGAGGAAAAGTATTCGACAAGTTTCAATTTCAAATGTTTTTTTTTTTGGCTTGAGTTTCAATAGTAGTTTCAATATATAAATGATGTTGAATTAGTAATTCTACAGACAGTGATTGATAAGAGAAAAATCAAGTGCGTCATCATTTGTTATTATTATTGATGTACAAAATAGTTGCAGGTCCATCACTATATTTGAACACACCAAATCTTTGGAGTGGGTGTTTTCGTAGGTTGTTTGAAATGAAAATGTTTGAAATGATTGTTATTATTATTATTATTATTTATTGTTTTATCTCATCAACTTTTGTTTGGGTATTCAAAAAATGTCTGGAAGATCTTGATCATATTCATCAAAAAATATTTGCTTCTGCTGTAGATATTTTTTAACTTCCTCGGTATAAATCTTCCGTCTCATTTGAGCCACCCCATGTAATTTCTGTATTACACTTTTTGATTTTGCTCTACAGGGATGGAAAAGCAATTTATTTATTTATTTTGTTTCAGTCAGATCGTGGACTTGAGCTATCTTTGATGTTTGCAAAAAAAATAACAAGGAATGAATTGAAGACATTTGTGTGTACATAAAACGTGTGTGTGTGCATAAATAGAAAGAATGATATTTAGTTTCTTGTTGAATATTTTCCTAATGATTCTTCTCTGATGTCACGGGTACTACGTAAATGTTATAAGCTACAAGTTGAGATTAGTCGAGGAGAGATTACGAAATAAAAATATGAATGAATGTACACTTATTTATGTGTGGTTGGTGTTGAGGATTTAGCTAGTTCAGCAGGAAATTCATTTGCTGACGTTCTGCAATAATCTCCTTCTGTAATAATGACTTGATGTGTGAGGACAATTTAAACATTTAAAGTATCTAGATGATACTACTGAACATTACTATTATTTCATTTTACGTTGTTTTGTTTCAGTTTCTCGTGTTTTTTTTTGTGTGAAGCGTGTTTTTTGGTATTCAACTTATCCTTATCATTAGTAATTAGTAATTTGTAGTGTTGTTTTAGGCATTTAAATAAGGAAGACGAGGAGAATGCATATTGAATGGAATACTAAATTTAAAATACTAAATATGTTTGTTTTTTATGGGTTTATGGGAGGTTATGCTTCTTTTTGTGTGTGTAAAAAAGTGACAGTCTGTAGACCACCTTCTTATTATTATTAATATTAGTTCAGAGTAATACAACACAGAACGTTTAGTTCACTTTTCCTCATCATCATCATGAGCAAAAGTATATACACAGATACTGTTATTTTAGTACCGCATTGTGTTTGAGAGTAAGTGTGCATCCCTTCTTAATCGTAGCACAGTAAAATCGTCACACCTGAGAACGTTCGTTCTCAAATAATTCTTGGAATTCTTGGATTCCCATGTTCATTCATCATCATACTTTACAAACTCAAAGTAAAAACGGTAGGTATAGTATATAGAGTCCAGGTATTTTGTTGTAAAAATGTAAAAGTGATGACGATGAGATGAGCATATTTTTTTTTCAGTCGTCAAGCATTGTAAATTAGAAAAACGAGGAAAGTAACTACAAATATAGCACGAGAAATATAGCAAGAGTTTTTAAGTCTGCATACTGATTTACAGAAACTAAAACACACACACTCTCCTCCACATAGAAAAGTGCTCTTCATTTACAAATGGATTGTTTTGAGGTCAAACGGAAAAATGAATACCTTTATGTATACTTCAGGTTGCCTTCCTTTAGTGCCTGTCTATACGGACAATGGGTATAATGAAGTATAATGGTAGTGCTAGAAGTGAGGTCTTCTCTCTAGACGAATTTTACAGAGGCTTAAAGGATGAGAGAGAGAGAGAGAGGGAACATAACGGTAAATCTTCATTTCACAGCACATTATGCCGTGTTATATACATATGAATTTGTGTGTGTCCTGTCCATGTCTTTGGACTCTTGAGAAGAATAATAATATTTAGTGTTGTATATATTTCTTGAAGATTCCTACAATGGGAGTAAACTGATTGTGAGCACATTTAAAATGGATCGACAACGTGGTTTGTATGAGTACAAACGCATAATCATTGTAGTAGATACCCAATTCCTATCCTATTATTATTATTATTGTTGTTAAACTTTATAATAGTCTCTCTGGTAATTTGGGAAGGAAATCAAGAGGAACCAGGACCAGACCAACCTCCATTAAAATCATATTGAGAACTCTCTTGTCTCGTCCTTTGTTTGTTTTGTGAGTCCTATATTGATTGATAAGGAAAAGGATGTCTCATAAGTACAGATATTTATGTGTGACCGAGCCTGTTGAATGTAAATCAAATTTATGCGATACGCCGATACCTACGAGTATATTCTATTAAATATACTATTCGAGAAGATTTGAGGGAAAACGTCATCATGTATAGTTATCAGCAGTCATCAGTGATGATAGAAATGAAACAGGAAAGGAACTTCTCAGTTCTCAAAATGTTCGTGTGCAGATATTTCCGAGTAAAGTTATTATTATCGTTATAACATCACTGTATTTGTAACACGTTCTGTATTCTGTGGATCTCAGCTTTTTCTTTGCCATAAGATTAAGGTTAAAAGATAATCAATGCTCAGGAATCATGATGAATAGGACATTACTTTTTAATACTCGTATGTACTCATGTACATTTGATTTCCGAAGGTTTGTTGATTTGCTTTTCCAATGTTTTTCCTGTGCATCATTCGATACGACGTAGGAAATTCTCATCTCATCAGGAATTGTAATGAAAATTTTCTATACGATTTCTCAATCTCAATTCAAGCATCCCCAAACGTTATACTATACACATACTACTTACACTCACAAAACAATATAATAACAGTGAAATTAATCAAATATTTGCACGAGAGTTGGGGACGGTTTACAGATGAGGATTTATTATTATAAGCAGATATACATGACGATGGCGTTCCTGTAATTTTCCAATAAAGCGAAGCGGGCTTCTTTTTTATTGTTAATTAAAATTCGATATATATAGATACGTAGAATGTGAAATGTGCTGATATTAACAGTAAGACAATCTCTCGGTATTATATTACACTCATTATGTCGATATACACGTTCGGAACGAGCGTGAGATGAGGATCATCAATAAATACGGAATGTGCTAATAAAACAATTTAACTTTTTGCACTGTGTATGTGCATTGTGCATACATAAAGCACGTGGATATCTGTAGTCAAGAATCTGCCTTGGCCTCAGTCTCTTTGCAAAAAAATCTATAACTAGAAATAGCGAGAAAAATAAACTAATGATAATTAAATTGTCAAGGTCAGTACATTACGCATTCGTCTTTGTGTTGTGTTGTTGATGGGATGGAGAGGATTCTGTTTATTTGTAGCGTAGCCGGTGGATTTGCTCATTTGTTTATGAATCGTAATCAGTGAATTAGATATTTATTGTGTGCCGTGCAAAATATACAACTTGTTTTTTTAGACACTGTACACTGTACAAAGTACAAATGGTTTTTTTTGCTAGTGAAATGGAATGGTTTTTTTTTTTATTTTGCTTTTTGCACTTGTGTTCCTTTGGAAACGAATACTTTATTTTTATTTATATGATGGTTTTAGCAATTGCAGTTGGTAACTCCCAAAAGTATGTATAAATACACACAGTCTGAGACCGTCTGCCACATTTTTAATGGAGAATATGAGGCGTATATTAAGTTCGGAGTGGGGCTTATTATTTTTATATGTAGACATATTTTACATTGCTGTCAAAATCATAATGGTATTCCTATTTCGCACGTTCATATATGCCATTTTCCTTTCACAAGCTTGTGCAAAAACAGAAACAGATACTCTGGACAACAGGAGTAAAAGGAACGTGTATATTTTACAGCATGTATATAAAATATAAGTGAGGGATTTGTGTAGTATATAATCAAACTAAAACTAAAAATGAAAAGTGTTTAACTGTATTTTTGCAATGCGAATGCAAATGTAAGCAAGCAAGCAAGTGTGTGTGTGGATGGAGGATTGAGGACAATGGCCCGTGTAAAACATAAGAATAATGTCCTTTTTATTCCTTGTTCATTCATTTGTTTATAATTTTTATGTTCTTCCATAGGTAGTTTTCGTACGACATGAAATTTGAGACTTTTCCAATTTTTTATTTTTGTGAACATTCCGTCAATATTCAAATTTCAATTCCCAATTCCCAATTTTATGATTTAGATTTAGAAGATATCTCTATTTATATTATAGAGAAAACACGATGGCTGTAAAACTCTAAATAAATTAAATATGGAAACGAGAAACGATCGTTGATAGTTTTTAATATCCGGGATGGTGGGACGAGCTCAACATTGACATTGTACAGATAGGTACGATACAGAAAGCACATGAATCGAGTTACGCATGCATAATTATTCTAGGTTCATACCCGTACATACATTTACAGCTATACACATTCACATTCACATGCAGTATGTGCACGTACATACACCCTTTCAAAATTTCACATCATTTAAATCCTATGTGACTAATTCTAATGCTATTATGCATGATAATAAAATCGTACTTGTTGACGTTGACTCTCTTAAATAAAAGTTGATGGGAGATAAAGAGAAAGTTTTTTTTAAAGAGGGACTCTCAACGACCACAGGCCACAGAATAGCAAGAGAGAGAGAGAGAGACGAGACATACTTTGAGCAAAAATTAGGTAGCATCGAAAATTCACAAGTCACTACTACAATTTATAATTTCGTGTAATACTTTTGTCTCTGCTCTTACTACAATAAAGATGCATATTACTATCAGTATGGCTATCGCTAAAAGCTAAAAGGGAACAAGACTCACGTGCGTGTGTCTTGATTTGTGTGGACTTGAGAAAATTAGCAATGTTAATCTGTACCTACATCTCACATGAAGACACACATGTGCATACATGTACGTACATATGTGTGAGTGAGTCCGTAGTAAATGGGAGTGTGTGTATATAAATACATTCATTTAAAAACCAAATATTTATTTTATTTTCACATCTTTTTATTGTTTGTTATTTTACCATCGCCAATCGCCATGCATGGTTTATAACGAGAGACTATGGCTATAATGTACTGCCACTACTGGAAACGTCTGTGCATGGGCATATGTGCCATGTTATTATTATTATTATTATTATTATTATTATTACTGCGAAGAAGATTTCTGGATGAGACAGATTTGAATGAGCATATCAAACTGAAGGATGTGAAACCATCTCTCTATCTTTCAAAGAAATAAGGTTGTACACATTGTAATTGTGAGACTGTCGGTTTTCGTCGTTGTCGTCGTCGTCGTCGTCGTCGCCCTCATCATTTTGAGCAGACGTATATGCATATTATGTATGCAACTGTTAACTGATTCCAATCCCTTTCCGACTCATCTATTTGCAGCAACAAATGCAAACAATTTTTTTCCCATTCGTACAGATTACAGATGTAAGTGCATTCGTTTAGTATTCCTATTCGTATACGAGGAGGATCGAGTAGAAACTTTGTTGATGTGGATGTGTGAAATGGACGACCATGTTTTTTTTATTTTAGTTTATTACCGCAGCGTACAAACATACATACATATATGGTATGTACAGATACGAGACGACCGACTAACGATAAGGATGATATGTTACACAGTATACATAGAATAATCATATGTTTAGTTTTAGTTTCATATTGGCCAAGTTTATTTCCTGGATGGAGAAAAAAAGTTGGTCTTTTCTGTCTGTTTCTGATTCTGATTCTGACTCTATATCATCTTGTAGATGTTCTAGTGATAAAATGAAAAAATTAAAAGAAAGAAATACATAAAATGTATATGCATGCATCACTATACTTTAGTCTATATGGATGTATATGCCATTCACGAAGAGATCTTTTATAGCAATGCTGGCTATAATAGAATCATCATTCCATTCACTTGAGAGATGCTCTCCCCGATTTATCGTGACAAAACACTAGAGACCACTCTGAGTTGGACCATTTTCCAATTGCAAATGTGAAATGGAAGATGAATGAAGGTTCAAACGTGGTTGGTAGCATTTATGTATATTGTTCGACTTTATATTACCTTTCTTTTTGGCATTGACTCGTGCTAAATGATGAAAGTAATCTTTCTGTGAGCAGTATAGTGCAAGTTGTTACAGCTCTACAAAAAAAAATGATGAGCACGTTTTTCCGTCCTAGTTCTCTTAACCTAACACACTGTATATCTTACATAGTCTACATCTATACACTGTATAGACTCTATATACAGATAGTAAAAGAGAGGGTGAAGAAGAGAAGAAGAGGAGCCGAATTAAGAATTAAGGAGAGTATGTAGTATATAGATAGACCAAAACTAATTTCAAAGTGTTTTATAAACTAAGGAGAAAAATGTAGCCATCGAATTGGAAATGCTCGTAAAAAAGGTCATTCAATTCCTTTACTTTCGCCATCAAATCTCTTTTAGCTTTGGCACATATCAATTTTTAAACAGTTTTTTCTGCCGACGCTGGTCAGAATTCACTTTCAACTTTCAAGAGTCTGGCTACTATGTCTATGAATGTCAGTTTGAACCATTCCATTCATACTTTATTCTGTTTGTACAGATACAGTGGACTCTGGAGTAACAACATTTTTAGTTGTAGTTTTTTGCAAAAAGAAAAAAAAAAGAACTGTTTGTGCAAAGAGGAGTGAGTCAAAAACCGAAGCAGAGGGCTATGAAATGACACGAGTCTTGATGCTCAAATATTCTCAAATATTTACAACATGAGAGATGCTCCATCTTATCTCTCACTGTAGAATATATAGAATAGCAAAGATTTTGTGTATGTTGGTTCACTTTTCTGCAACGGATTATTATGTAAACAAGATGAGAGTTGAAATTCAAAAGATTTTACTGCTTTGTGTATGTGAGTGAGGATGAATCATGGAGCTTAGAGTTTTATTTTTATGTAAATTGTATACAAGTTGAATTTGGAATTGAAAAAGGAAACAAGAAAAGGATGATGATGAATAGGGAAAGGATAAAGAAGACAAGTCGTTCATTTGATGATTATTTATCTAGACAAAAAACAACTAGGGGATTGAATGTGGATGGTGACTGAGATTAATGTTTGATGTTTTTTTTTTGATTATTTTCTTGTCCTCAGAATATTTGGACAGTGCAGAAGTTTGTGCTGCAGGGAGCGGAGTTGGGAGTGGTGGAGTTTTGGGGATAATTGGAGAATTTACAAAAAAGAAAGTCCGCCTGGCAAATTTCCCTAATAATACTGTAGTAATTAAACTGGTAAGTAAATACATACATGGAAAATGTCAGCCGTATACTAAAGAATGACAAGGGATAATGTCAACATGATAAATATCGCCCGCAATTCTTTTTTCCAGACAAGATGGCAAGAGATGTGGTCATCTTTCTACAATTTCCGATGTCAATTCTCCGTACTCGCACCCAAACGACAAGGCGTTGTCATGTCCATTCAGTCCATGCATTTGAGAAACAAGGGGAAATCATGTCGAGACTTTATTAAGGTATAAAACTAGCATCATACATGTATGTTCTTTGAGTTTGGATTACTTTTCCCTTGTGTGTGTGTGTGTGTGGCATCTCTAATTATGTTTGATTCAATTTGATTATAGTTCAAAGGAGACAATGAAGATTGGTCTCACCAAGTGTGTGGGGATTTGGACGGGAAAGACAAAAGTAAAAGTCCAGACTCACTCATTGGACAGAGATTCCTGTCCAGTAGCAAAGGAGAAATTGATGTTTTGTTTCATACGGGCACCGAAGCCAAATTTACCGATGACAGCGATAAAGAATTGGCTTTGGAGATTGTTTTCACTGCTATTTCAGGTATTTATTTTTCAAGTCATTTCTCCTTCACACGTCCCTTTATAATCAATATAATATAATATATTAAATTAGATAAATTTGTTCATTGTTAAAAAAAGAAATAATTGAAATTAATGTGTTGATTTTTCTGTTTTATATTTCCAATCTGTAGACTGTTCGAATCCATTTGTGTCCAAATCGATATCTGAAGACAAAGTCAAACAATGTTCCACCTCACAAAAAATGTCATGCATTCCAAAGATACTCCATTGCGATGGGAAAATAAATTGCGGATTCGATGATGAGTTTGGATCGGATGAGATTGATTGTAATTTGGACTCGGAGCGGAGTAATAGTGAAATTAAGAAATCCATGTCAATTTTTGTATTCGCCGTCACAGCCGTGACAACACTCGTCATTGTAATTATGTGCACTCTCATTGTTTGTTGCTGCATTCGGAAATTTCAAAAACCTCCTCGTAATGCCAACTTGTCTCAAAATCACCTAGATTTGGAATTTAATCTAGACAATACCGGGTAAACATAATTTCTTAAAAACTATTTATGTCTACATTTTTTTTTTTTAGTTTTAAATCCTTTCTTTAATAAATGTGTATTTCATGAATGTTGATTCACAGTCTTCCTAGTGCACCTCCGTTAACCCTTGAAAGAAGTTTAAATTCGACAAGTACTACAAAATCCGAAGATTTGCCACCTCGCTATGAAGAACTTTTTGGAAATTCAGATGTTACAATCACGCAGCCACTGGCAGTTCAAAAGAAAAAGTAATCCCAAAGTGCATTAATTTAACTATACTATATATATATTTATAATAAAGTTTTTACAGTGTAAAAATAGTGTAGGTTAGAGAGTAAAAAAACGGTAGTATAAATAAATTAAGATATTTAATGTAAATATTATCCCAATATACATACAAAAGTAAATATGACAAAATCTCACTCGACGAAAAATATGAGCATCTCAAAAAAAAGAAATGCCTTTCTTTCAGCCAGTGACATTGTATGCTATTGTATGAATATTTTCGAGTTCAGTCTGATTTTCGCTTTCGTAAATATTCTTTTTCTCCTTCTTCTTCTTAAAACTAGTTGACATAATAGTATGTAATCATTATTATTATTAAAATATGTATTAAATATTCGCCTATCCAAAAATATAGGTTCAAGTTTCGTTTCGGTACAAACAAACGTTGTCCAGTGTGAAACGACATTTACATATTCTAACATTTAAGTCTGAGATGTAGAAATCTTAAATTTTGTTGTACTTTGTAATGGCAATATTTCGTATTTCGCATGTCGTGTAGTCTTTTTTTGTCCGTTTTTTTTTTACCAACTTAGGTTACTTTTATTATCTAAATAAATAATACTTTTGGTTCAATATCAAAAAAAAAAAGTATCACTTTGAGCCTTTTGTGCAAACCATGTAAAAATAGTCATAATAATATTATTATTTGATAGAGTAAAAATGTATATTATATTTATTATTAATACATAATAATAATATATATTTCGAAATGAAGAGATACTTTACAAACTGTTGCTAAAGCCATATGTAATTGTTCATCAGGATTGAACAGAAGTTGTTGCTAATTGTTAGTATATTTAAATAAATATAAGTACACGTACTACGGATTTTCCATACATAAATATACCTATTGAACATAATGTACAAGTTTCAAAAAGAGATTGCTATTTATTGATAAGTAAATATATATATAAATGAGTAATATCTTCTGCTCTATAAGTATATGGAAAGGATTGCAAAAATATTGGAATGAAAGAATGAGAGAAGAGGTATACAAAAGATATTTAATGTTTAAAAATATTACGTTGTATTAAGCAAAAGTTAACTTATAATTCTGCTTTAGTTAAATTCTGTAAGTTTTCTCAACAGTAATTCAGTATCAACATTTCTGATATTCTTTCTATATAGTTTCCTTTTCAATTTCTATGTATAAAAAAACTTAAGATTATGAATTGTGATTAGTCTTATATTCGTATGATTGGATGTTTCCATATCTTTTGAGTTGGAGTGTTATCATTCTTGAATTCTCTCAATCAACTAAAATTCCCGGTGATAAACTGATGAAAAAACTGCAGAAATCATGGTATCGCGGTTACTTTCTAATTGAGACTGAAAAAAAAAGAGAAAAGGGTTTCAATCAATAAAAACTTTTTATTAAAAAGTCCCTATTTTGTGTATAGTAAACATAGACAAAGTATGTTTATGTACACCTGTATGAAAATGTAATTATCCATAACTATCCTCATTTAATCGTACGTTGTCTTTCCTGATAGTCTAGTAATAGTGATACGATTTAAATTGTACAACTCGATGTCTTTTCGGTCACAAATTGTGTCTCTATACCTATTTCTATTTCTATACTATGTATATTCCTATTTTAAATGGTATTTTTTTCTCAACTCCTCCGAGTTTTCACGAATCATGTGTGTGTTCTCAGTACGAACAAAAACAAAGTTGCTCAACCATACTCGTAATTTGTAAGGAGGAGATTAAAGATATAAATATGTCATTTAAGGATTTTGACCTTTTAAATCACATGTTGAAATATGCATGTCTCTGTCTTCTGATCTCCTTTTTCCTATTCAACTTTATAAATGATGGTCATCAAATGTCCTCTATATACACAATTTACTTTATTTCTATTCGAAAGTACGTAAAACTCAATCTAAGGAATCGTGAAAAATGAAAAACGAAAAAAAATATATATAAAAAATTAAGACTAACTTCCAAAAATGTACCTTCCATTCTCAAACTGCCTATAAAAATTGATTCAGCACTTACTCTTAAATATTATATTATCTCACAATTATATTAAATATATAATTTATATGCGGCCATGTGTTTCTGAGAAAATCTTTCAGCCATGCTTTTTTCACAAATAAGAATTAATAATTAATAATTATTTTATATTTTTGTATCTTTTTTCTGCAAATTGCACTTTCTTTGCTCATCTCTCTTTTACGATTAGTTTCTTCTCTCTCTCTCTTTTGTCATAACTATTAAGTGACAATAAATTGAGGTGTTGGTTATCTTAGAATACAGACGGGGAAGTTGGAATTGTGAGCTGCTCGTATTAGTTTCTAGTTTAAATGTGAACGCATTTAGTTAGCATGTACTAATTAATATTGATTTGTTCTTAGGTACTTAAGGACGTTTTTTTATTTATGTACTAGAATATTGAAAGTTCTAATAATTTAGAATACAACCGAGTTTTTGTAATGATGATTAGTAAATCATATCGATTGTTTAGTACATAATTCTTTGAGTAGTTGCGTTTCGATGCATGTCGATAATTCCGTAAGTATGTTCGCATTTACATACATATAGGTACGTGTTTTACATAGAATAAGTTACAATATTCTGTCAATTACTATGATCTATCTGAATCTGCGATCATGATAAAATTGTAAAATATTTGCAACATCTAGTACATATAGAAACCAAAACTTTTGTAAAAATAAAATGTGTAAAGTATTTCTTTAAGTCTTGAAGTGCGTATCGTTGGATTACAAAATGTAATTGGTACTTAACTTTATTGCTTAATTTTTTTTCTTTTTCGTCTTGGAGCCAATTTATTTATTTCGGTGGTTAATAGACTGTCTATATTTATCTATTTACAAAATATTGGCATAACATGTACTACTGGTGTGTGTAAATGAAAAGCGTATACTCGTGTGGATTTTGTTTGTTTGTATATTTTGTACAATATTGAACACATAATGATACTGTGGAATGATGATTTAACAAAAATCGAATTTGTCTGTGAGTGAAAGCAATAAAATAATGATTTCAAAACATAATTAATTTGAGTTTTGGAGAGCAAAAGGGGAAGGTTCTCCCTATACTCATAAGCTTGCGCATATTATGCATTTAATTTCGGGCTAACCTTACTTGTCTTAGGTGCCTAACAAAGAACCTTTGATCTACAGTCGTCTCAAAGAATAAATTAGTGAGAAAAAAATCTGAGCGAGCAAGAGCCGGTCTTGCACAGAGAGAGTCAATGAAAACCGTTTCAAAAGTAAGAAAGTACTGTCGGATTAAAAATAATTGAGCCTTTCTCTCTCCTTCGTAGCTCCTCCCACTCAATGTATTTGAAATGGGCAAGGATTCCTAAATCTGTCCTTGGGAGGCTCAATTATTAAAAATCCGACAGTAAGTTCCCATTTTGTATGCACCATAACGTAAACTGAGTACTTACTTATGAAACTGGGACCATAGCTGCCAATAAAGACGGTCTTCTGTGGTAATTGGATGGGCGTCTGTGGCCATCTGGGGCAAAAAAATACGAAAATGGTTGTGCAGGGGTTTATATACTTGCAGTCAGTTTTGCTTTTTGACAAAATTTTGGCAATGCAAAATTGGTTCCATTTACTTATGTGTATAAGCATTTTCGTAGGTTCAAAATTTTTAATTTTTTTTCAGCAAAAATGTTGCCCTATGTTAGGAATGCTAACTTAGCATAAAAATGTGAATTTGTAAATGACACTCACGTTTCTCCAGGAAAAACGTTATAATGTGAATTTGCAAAGGACACTCACGTTTCACCTGGAGAAACGTTATAATGTGAATTCGAATTTGGGCATTACTCGTCAATATCGTTGTCATCATGTTAAACGTTATCATACAAATAAATATATTATACCTATTATGTGTTAGATATTGAATGAGAATATAATCGAGGGAAATTATTATATAGACAAGGCAGACTCGGACTCAAAGTAAATAAGTAAGAACTTTGAGATTGTTTATATTAGCGTCTTTGTTCTTTACACCACTCTAACTTTCTTTAGCTTTCTTTCGTACGGGTTTTCATACGTAGATTAAGCGTATGGAATTACAATTTCTCTAATAATCATAATTGACGACAGAAAGAAGTCCATATCTGTGATATTACTGTGATTGCACAGTTTTACGACACATTTTTCATCAGCTCATTCTCAATGACGACAAAAACGGAAAGAAAAAGATGAGAATATGAACATTTAAATTCTGTTAATCTTATAAGAATGAGGCAGAGAGTTGTCTGAAATGACTGAGTTTTTATGTATTGTTCTTGGTTCTTGTTGGATTTGTGTATAGGTAGCAAAAGTTCAAAATTGGCCGTCCATCAAATCAATTCTGTTAAAAAGCTAAAATAATTTATATGGCTCTATAAACATTAAATGTGAAATAACCTGTGCATGAAAATGGCCACACCATGCATATAACGTGTGTAACATTCAGCACAGCTCATGTACTTTATTTCAAATCGTAAAATTCTCAAACCCTCTTCAAAGTTCAGGCGTTGTTTGTTATGTTATATAGCTCTTTTCACATTGGTGATGTTATTTTGTCTTGTACATAATGTTAGCCATCATTTTCGAATTGGAATATCCATGGTTGCGTATCATAAGTCACACGGAAACAATATACTTGACTTGAAACAAAACTCGGAAATTTGAAAAATTATAATTCCAAATTACAAATCCACACTAAAAGTCAAAAATTCTGTCGACCCCATTCACTAAATAGGTACTGAGTCTGAATATATTCATCACCAAAACATAAATTTTCATTTATCATCATGTTTATTAGACTTTTCTTTTATATATACCGTAAAGCTTTAGGTTTATAATCGAGGTAGGTTTGTAATCGAGAGTAGGTTTTTAATTCAAGCTTTACGGTATTTCATATCCGTTAAATTTTAATACAGTGTCATGTCGGTTGTTCTTGTTTTCACAGGCAATATAAAATATAACATGAGAGAAACAGATGAAAACATATACTGCTTAGTAAGCAGTGCTTACCTAGTCTCTGCATTACTTGCATTTTGGAATCTATAGAACCAAAAACACATTTTACATTCTACCATCATGATGTTTTTACTTCATATTTTATACCATAATATGGTATAATTATTATAGCATTACCACGCCATATGTACACATTACAAATGTACAGAGAGAGGAAGAACCCGAGTTTAAAATCCTGTGTATAGCTCGCTTGTAATTTTTTTATTACTTTGTACCCTTGATAATGGCTGTGCAGTTCAACCAGATCAACGTTCCAGACTCTGAAATTCACAGAGTCACATAATACTCAAGTTGTTACTCTTCCTCACATAGACGATGATGAATGAAAAAATTGTACATGGAAATGATTAAAAAATTAAATTCACGTTCCCGCTCTCGCTCTCTCCAAACCATAATTATTATTTTCATACCTGTTGAATAAGTACAGAGAGAGAGAGAGAGAGAGAGAGAGAGAGAGAGAGGATAGTTCTCATAGTTAACTTAATCGGTCGTGTATTGAGAAATTAGAGACTTTCAGAAAATCCAACAGCATCTTCGAGGTTTTCACTCAACTCTGAACTATGAATGAAGGTTTGGCATGAGCATCCTTCATTTTTCACTTGCCAAGTTAAGAAAAACCATGGTGTGTGTAGTGTGTACGTACAGTGTATACACTGTATATACACAAGCAAATGTGTGCATTTGAATCTAAACAGATGCAATTTATTTCAAGGGAGAAAAAAATGAGTAAATCAAGTTCAGTCTTCATTTGTTGAACAAGAATTTGTGTCTCATGTCTTAATTTCTTGATTCCATATGGTCTTGCATCTTGTCCGATTAAATTTTTTACGAAGAGACAAAAGCTGTTCTTTATACCTCCTGACTGGAAACTGAAAAACATTTATGAGCGCAACTGTACAAACGGTGTATTAAATGGATATGGACACAGGTGATGTATATGTGCTTGACCAACAGTAACACATCTATAGATGTAAATAGTGGCAGAAAAAAAGAGTGCAAAAAGTCAATCTGGATTATAACGTTGGCTTGACGACGACAATGGAATGGAAACTATATACATACTAGCATTTCTATCTGTATGTTCTCCATGTCGTGAGAAGCAAAACGGGTTTCAAGATTGCATTAGACTTAGAATAATGCCCTCGTTCATTAGCAAGGGAGGAGGATGATGATATGAGGATGACGATGGTCATCGATGTCTATAGGATTTGATTTTGGAGGCTTATATAGTGTGTACTAGTTGTTATTCAATTGAAAAAACTTTTAGATTTTAAATTTTAATGCATAACTTTGAGACTATTTCCATATTTATCCTAGTCATTTTCTTGATTCACGATCCTCAAATTGCATATCAAATGTATATTTTTTTTATGTGCAAAAATCCTTACGGAATTCTGATTGCAACTGATATGTAGCTCATTCTTTTATTGTTTATAATAAAGTCCATTAGATTGTAGATTATTCGGCAGTATTTAAATTGAAAAAGTTTTGTATTCTGCTTCTGTGCCTATTGGTTACACAAATGAAATATTTATGACATTATATGGCATGATGATGGGAATTTGAAATAGCCAGCAAAATGCAAAAGTATAGAAAACGGGTATATGAAAAATCGTAAATTGTATTGTGAATTAAATTTTGTTGATTGTTGATTTTTTTGTTTCATGGCTTCAAGTTGAAACAAACAGTATTTTGTGTGTTGACTGTGGACTTTGAGCAGATGGATCTTAAATAGTTTATAGTTGTTGCTATAAACATAAATAAAAAAAAACTTTATATTAATTCAAAACGAGTTGCTCCTTTTTGCTTCTCATTTTTTCCTTTCCTTCTTTCATTCCTATAAGAAAATTAATGTTAGGTATACGAAGAGAGTTGATTACACACTATTTTTTTTCTGGTTGTACCAGGTAGCTTTGGAAGTATTGCTTTCATTTTCATTTGTAAAGTGTGTGTGTGTGTGTATGCGTCCGTCCGCCCGTCCGTCCGTGGGATTGAAATTGAAACAAAAAGGGAGAAAAAGAAACAAAAGTGTTTCTGTATGTATATTTTCTCTACACAAAGGAAAAGTACAGAGGGATTATAGAACCGAAATGAAGAAATCCTTTGAGACCTGAGTAGCATTAAAAATTGACGGAAATTGTGTAGGTGATTGCACTAACATACAGGAATTCCTATGTATATATTAATTGTGCATACCATCTGTATACAGAACCTTTACAGGTATGCATGTAAAAATATTATATCATTAGTGGGAAGGATAAGAAGTATAGCAGAATCCCAGTTTTCAAGATAAATATCTCTCTCTCTCTCTCTCTCTTTATGATTCGTTATGAATCTCCATTAACTTCAATTAGATTTAGCCAAAAGGTATAAAATGTAAAATCGTTGTTGTTTTTTTTTATGGGAGTTTTGCTTTATACACATATCAAACTCTTGGCTATTGCTTTTACGATTAGAGTTCAGACAAGTTTATGTATATTATCAGGCAATGCGTGATTGAATATAATAACATAATGGGTAATGGCACGAAGGCTAACTTCAGACAGATACAAGTTCGGGCATTAAAACCCTTTATACATGTATAGAAACCTATTAGCATTGCATTACAGATGGAAGAGAGAGAGAGAGAGAGAGAGAGAGAGAGAGACAGCGAGAGCGAGAGCGAAGATGTTTCTAGTCATGTGGAAAATATCAAAATTATATATATGCAAAATTTAGATTCTCAATTCTCAAGTTGTTCCTTTTAAATAGACTGTGAAAAAATATCCCATTTTCTCTTCATGTTCATTCTGAGCATCGCCCTTGTTTTCCCCCCGTTGAATTAAGATTACTGATATAACTTTTGATTTGAATTGGATTTTTTAAATCCATAATATGCATGCATTATATACTTATTTTGTGTGTAAAATGAAAATGTTCATGTTCCTCGATGATACTTACTCCAAAGGGAAACTTGGGACTTTAAAAGCAAAAGTTTAAAGGTGTACACAAGTATTATCTGTAGTAATCTGTACGCATATACATAAATATATTGTTATGGTCCGAGATCGGGGAACTGATGAATAAAACATACACATTTTATTCAAGTATATGAAGTCTGGGATGACAGCATGAGAAATAAATCTTTAAATGTTGTTTTCAACTGAGAAAAAAGAGGATGCAAGACAAGTTTTAATCAACATTTTTCCGCCGAATGAACAAGTTTTTAGTTTTTAGTGGGTGAGAAAATGGTCAAAATCCTGGTTCATTTTTTTTTCCAAATGACGAATACCAGGTCTATGCGAATAACAAGTGAAGTGAACAACTGAAACTATGTAAGTTCCACTCATAAAAATTTCACATGAGAGATTTAATGTTGTTTTCTTGCCTGGTTGTGTACCTATACTTGTACGATGTACACACACTTTACACTTTCCGGCTTTCCGGTTTAACATCCTCCACGGTGGAACAAGTTCTTACATCTTACACACATGTACATAACATATCATTTTTCTCATAAGCCTTTATCACTAGTTTTAATACAATTACAAGTTACAAATGAGACGGACCATTTTAAACTTGCCTACATTAAAGAAAAGACTGGAGGAAAGCACTCGCGACTCTTTCTGTTGTATTTTCACTACCTATATGTTACATATGTAGTACGATGAATGATGGTGAAAAAAAGGAATGGCGGGGTGAGCATAGTGAAAACTTGTCCTGTTGTGCTGTGTCGCTGTCGGCCGTTTCCTTTACTCACCTGGGAGCTATTGAATGATTCAATGATTTATACGCGGCACTTGTCTGTTGTTGACTTGACGTGTGTTTGTAGTTTCAAGTGTGTGTGTGTGTGTGTGGAAGCTGGATTTTCCATTTAAATACTCCACAAAATACAATGTCCGTTGTCCGTACGGAGGACGCTTGTTCAAATCAAATGGGGAAATAATGCATATGATTGGGATCGAAGACACTTGATGATGGATATACCCACTACTTACATTCAAAGACGCTTTGACTTTGAGGCGTTTTTAGTTGTAGAAAAGCCCTGTTAATGAATCACAATGAACATGAATAAATTATTAGCTCATTTCACACTTCATCGCCTCTATTCATAATACAAATTATAAATGTACGATCTACACTTGAGATGGTCTTTGTCGTCGTCAGTCTGTATTCTTTATTGTCCTCTGTATAGTAGATCATTACCCAGGCGGATCTTTTTTCTTTCTCAGTCAGAGTATTTTGGGTGGACTACAGAATGCATGGAGGTAGTTAAGTACCTGTTAATTTATTCATACAAAGTACACACACTCGATCATGTACGATACACTAATGCACATGTGAGACGACGGAGACAGCAAAGCCTTAAAAAGATGATCAAAAATACTCACTTCATTATTACTCTCATGGCTAATTTAAATATTTAAATGGCTCATCAAGCGAGGTTGAATTGTCAAATGTAAATGGTCAATTATGAAATACCCATTTGAATACATTTTGAAGCTATACAGTCGTGAATGTTGTGGTTGGTTCTGTCAGACTTTCCTTTTGACATTTTACACCTCTCATCTCTCTCTCTCTCTATCACTCCAAAAAATTTTGCAAAACAAAAAAAAAAGAGTTGAATTTTTTGAGAAATGCTGCTACAAGTCACAAAAATACAAATACCAAATGCAATTTGTACATGAGCTTATTGTGACTTGAATTCGGAATGAGTGATGAATGGACATTTTTACTAGTGCAGATCCACAGCAGAGCTTATAATAGTACAGGAATTTCCGCAGTAGAGCAAATTAGAGATTGTACCAATGAACCAGGTATTTCACTAATATAGGTATCTGTAAAATTATATTCGGACGTCATTTATTTTAATTGACTTGCGTCCATTGTCGCTTTTTTACATTTCAAAGAGAAAATCATCTATTAGTAACTAAAACATAAACTAATATTTTCATTTTTATTGTTTGCAATTTTGCTCATACTCATACTCCAATGTTTTTGTCAATCTCATCACTCACATATATCTGTATAGGTGCATGTGTGGATTGTCTAGCTCCATGTGTATTTGAATGAAGGGGATGGCAGTGAGAGCATATTAAAATAGAATTTGTGAATTGGGAACTAAAAAGAAAAGGTCATAATCGAAAGGCGTTTGGTGTAATTCTACAGGTTTCTTCTTGTTGTTGCTGTGCCTTTTGTTTCTCTCACAGTTTTCTACATAGAGTTTGCACACACAACATCTCAAATTCTCCAATCTTAAATATCTACATGCATCAGTATGTATTAGTTGTTTTCTTTTTTTCTTTTCTTCTCTTGTTTGTTTTATCTGTAGTCTGTAGATTTTGTAGACTTTGTTTGTGTATATTGTATATGGACTGTTGTAATAATTGCAGACGCCAAATGGATAATTGGCACACTTGGTCCGTCCGTGTCCGTGTTTTATTGTCTTGCAGATGAGTTTCTTACTTGGAGCCATATACATAAATATAAAAGTATCTTATAATCATAACTTTTGTACAGAGAGAAATTATACTTGTATACATATACACTTTGAGGATTTGTATGAGTATAGAAAGGATTGATGATGGCACATATGTGAAGGTTTTTTATGAGGTCGGTTTTCTGTTCTCTTTTTTTTCCCTCCTTACACAAAAAATATGGAAGAATTGATATGGAAATGAAATGATAAAGGTGTAGATGGTAAGATATTACATGGGATTCTACATACATGATGCTCTTTATGTGATGGCCGTCAGCCTTTTACCCTCTTGACTTCTACTGACAATTGGTAAACAAAATAAAATCCTGTGGAGTTTTTAAAGAATTAGAAGTGTCTCTTAAATTCGCATTTGTGGATTGGATTGAAATACTCCCAATATGAAATATCTGTAAATAACTCAAGGGCTTGCAAGCAATAACCGTTGGATTTTGGATTGTTAATGTGGAAGTTAGTTTGCATTTCATGTTTTGACGAGAGAGAGAGAGAAAGAGAGGGGGGAGAGAAATTCAATACTTTTTCAAGCAAGTTTGTTTGAGGTTGAAGATGCCATCGTGGATTCACCGAATGTCAAAGGATAATTAAGGAAGAGTAAAGGAGTATTTTCTACATTTTTTTTCTGGTTCTTTTGATTTACAAGATAATACGTACATGCCACTTTGAAAACTCCACTGGTATGGTACGTATGTATGTATGTATGTATATATGTGCATACAGTGTGTAAGATAAAATATCTATTGAGGTTCGCATCTTCTATTCGTAAGTCATAAGTCTGTTATTAAACCAATGACCAATGGCAACATGTATGGTCAATGTATTTCATAGCGGGTTCGTGTTTTATTTTAATTATTCACAACCTCACCGTGTGTATATAATATATATACGAGTGTAATCAGTGTAGGCCATAGCCTGTAGACTGTGGACTGTGGAATTAGATAAAAACACTAGGAATCTTACCTCCTATAAAAAAACATACAAAACATATTTAAGTTTTCTCTCTCTCTCTCTCCTCTTTACATTATTATCATATGCTAATTTATTGAATTATATTATTATTTTCTGTGTTCTATTACACTCAGACTCTCATATCTCAAGTCCATAACATGACGATAAGATCATCTCAAATTCTCGTGTGTTGAGATTAATTAATTCTATGTACAGAGAGAGAGAGAGAGAGAGAGAGAGATGGTCATAGGTACTTGTGAAAAAAACTGTATGGATTGTAAATTCAATCACATAGCATCAAGTGTAAATATACTAACTATAAAATATTTACTTTGTGAAGGAACTACAGATACATGCAGAGAGATACTATAAAAGTATAATGAATATTATGAATAATATCACACACAAAGTCCGAACTCTAAACTGTTTGTGTATGAATTATAAACGATGTATTTTACATTGTATTTTGTGTATCAGGATGGACATGAGAGGGTTCGGCCAGCACGCACACACATACAAACAAACACACACTCACTCAGAATATATGAAAAGTTTAAGGTCATCAAAAAATGCTGGGGTCACAATTTATCAAACCTATTTGGCTCGATCTCGTACGTATCTATACATTCCCTTTTACCTTTTATATCCTCAGCCACCATCTCAATTTCTCAGAGCCTATAAAACTCCCAAAAACTCTTTGAGGAACATTAAAAAAAAGTATTATGAATGACCAGGGATGTCAAAAAATGTGTCTTAATATTTTTCATTGTTCATATCGCACTGACACTGAGTAAACTGGTAACTTGACTATATAGTCATTTTTTTTCTCTTCAAAAGAATTTATTAGTTTATTACTTTTGTTATAGGTACGATTGAAACTGTTCTCTGATGACAGCTAGCCGTCATCATCATTATTATTAATTGTGATTGCCAATTTTCTATATTCTATACTACAAATTGTGTCAATTTGTATGATGTTTGGTACAGTAGCCGAATCGGCAATAGGAATCAGAAAATTTCCCTTTTCCCTTTTCCCCTCTTCATTCCTTAAATTTGAGTCACTGTTTCTACTTAGCTTTGAGCGGATGTACAATAAATTAAATGTGAAATTTGTTTTGTCAGCATTCGACATTCAAAGTAAATAAAATTCATTCTCTTAGTCATTTGTACAATTTACAATGACTATACATTACTATAATTTAATTTCTTTTTTTTTTTATTTGGTAGTTTTTCATCACTCATTTTTATGACTTTTACTCTGATTTCCAATGGAGTTTGAACTGGTTTACAAACATGTACAATACTAATAAATAAAGTTTCAATTTGAATCGGAACATTTCGTTTTTCGTTTGGACGTGAAATTCTTTAGCTATGTACACTATACTAGAAATTACAGTTTTAGAAAGTCTGGGAGAAAGCAAACTGCAAATGCCAGAATGTAAAGAAAAGCATGCACACCGTGTGCTCGCTCTAACCCTAACAATAAGTTGAGCTGAGATGAGCTGAGCTGAGCTTAGTCAAGTTTTTTCTGTCATATTTTTCCCCCTGTAAACAGTAAATGGTAAAAACTAAAGCCTAACAATTATCTGTACATAATTCCAAGGGGAAAGAATCACTAGAGTAATTATAATTATAATAATCATGGACGCACACGATTGATTCAAGTTGTTATTGCGTGATGATGACTTCCAGTAAAGCAGAGAATCTCTTTCCTTATACCCTCTTTATATGATTACGTGAGCAGTGAGCAGTGATTTCCCTGTGAAATCCTCACAATCATAATGATTGCAGAGTTTCATTATTCACGATAATGCACACACCGTTGTTTTTTTTACTTTGTTTTGTTTTTTTCTCTCATAAATTACGCTGCACACTGTACACACCAGACATTTTTTATTTTTCATAATTCTACGGTATTCTGTATAGCGAGGAAATCGGGCTAATTACTAGCGGCGTTTTTCATTAACAACTAAATGAACTCGTAATAGGTTTAATCGCAATCTTGCATACATACCGATATGTAGACAACTAACTCATTTGAAAACACATACCCTTTGAACATCAAAGTATGAATGAACAACTTTGACTTTTGCAATCTCAGAGAGAGAGAGAGAGAATACGAGTACGAGTACGAGGCCATGTCAAAAAACATTTCTACCTTTACCCATTTCATAAAATATGACATAGAGATCGAGTACACCCAGTTACGAACATAAATACTCGGACTTAAAATCTGTGTGTGTGTGTGTGTGTGTATACACAGAAGACTATTGCCTTGCAGGAAAATAAATGCATACATGTACAGATATAAATACGTGTGTATCATTATCATTAGTGCGGTTGTGAACTACAAATCGTTCTTAATTTCTCCCTCCTCCATATAATTAACATGTATGAAGAAATACAGATATATATGAATGAAAAATTGTATGAAAGAATTATGAAGGCTAAAAATATTATAATTCTCTCTCTACGTACATTTACAAAGTTTATTTACAGATTAATAGTGAGTTTGTTTTCTTTTTTTTTAAATCAAAACTTTTTGGGAAATTTGGGACTTTCAAACCAAAATGCAAAATTTTGTACATAATCATAACGTCATTTGGAGTTTTTCATAGAAGAAAATTCAAGAAATTGACTAGAAACTAGATTCCTGATTTCCTGGTTTCTCCCAAGAAATTCATTCATCCACTATAAAAAAAAGTTGAATGGACTCTTTTGTACTCATCGTCGTCAGTGCTCGCTGATCTTAGTGCTGCATATACAGATATATATTGAGAATTGTTGAGAATGGGGGGAGAAATGACAAAAGAAAAAAAAAAGTTAAATACTGGCAGCAGTCGGACAAGTTGTAAAACGTCAAAGAGTTCAAACTCGCCCTATAAACCTTAAACAAGTATGCAAAGGTAATTGTGCACTAAAATGCCATATTGTACTCAATTTTCTATAGAGAAAATGTACGAATATTGATGTACATGATGGGATTTTGTAAATCTCCTATACAAAAGTGACTAACGCGGAAAACGAATAATTCACTAAAAGAACATTATCCGCTATTGTATATGAGTTCAATATGTTGATGTTATACATACGATACGATACGATATGAACAAAGGAGATTTACAGAATTTACAGCAGAAAACATTTCACCTCGAGTTTACCTTTTCTAAAATTCAGTTTCATCATCACGAATTTACATAAATGTAAGTTATCTTTTTGACAATGATCATTTGTGATGTGATACGGCTGACTGCTCGGTCCGCTCTCTTCTCACTATACATTCATTCATTGTACAGACGATAGTGCTAATGCTTTTTACAATGAGCAATAAGAGTAAAAACCTGCCAACAACTATATACCATGCAACTGTCACCCATTTCTCCCTGACTGCTCAACGAAGAAACCAAGAAAAACACTTGGAATTGCAAATTTTGAAATTTACAATGGCAAGCGACAACATTTGCCTCATTTCTTTGGATTTGATCAAAATATGTGTATGTATTAAAAGAATCAAAGTTTTTCTGGGCAAAGTCCATGTGCAAAGTGTTGAACAGTAATAAATAAGTAACAAGAAACGAGAAATGAGGAGCACAACGCTCGTATATATCTTAGTTATAACAATAATAATCACAAGTACCTATACTTTGTGTACTTGTAAAAATATTTGAGACTTTCCCCTGAGAACTTGAGCTAGAATCAACACTTGAGAGGAATATGATACTATTTTTTGTTGTACGAAAGAAAAAACTACACTCTCATAAGAATTTGCTGAACATATTTTGTTTGTTCATTTATGAAAATGACAAGCGCGTCCGTATTAACACCTAATATTTTCCTAATGAAGAAGCGTAATAAATATGAGCCTTATTAAAACAGTTTTTCAACAACTCTCTCGAAACCAGTTTGTTTAATGTTGATGAGAGTGTGTGTGTGTTGAGATGGAATTTCAAAGTTGAGCCTCCTTCATTTCTCACCGGTTTGCCCAAAATATGTTTTTCATATGAAAATTCATTTTGAGTCTGTGTACACTGTGTGTGTGTGTGTATTTGTGTGTAGGATATTCCTATTATGTATTTTGTATGGTATGGTATGGTGGTATATAATATATCTACATATGTTATGGAGTTGTTGTAAGCAAAGTGATAAATTATATAGGAACATGATGTGTGGCAGCATTTATGATTTTTTCATCACTGAGCTTTTCAAGAGGAAAAAAAGAAAAGAATTCATGACACAATGACCATTTGGATTTTGCATTGTCAATGTGTCATCATTCTCGTCAAAAAACCACGTAAAACGTACGGTCGTACTCGTACAAGTACATAAGTAGCTAGAACCATGTCACATAGACCTCCGCCATTCACAAACTCACAACCCTTGGACTTTTTTTACGTTGACGGAAAATGCACGTCTGTAATTTTTCAATCGTTTTCTCGCTCTCTCTCCTTTTATCTGCATTTTTATTTTTTTATAAGTATAGTTTCAATTTTAAAAAAAAAAATGTTTAGACTTTTTGTTCTTCTTCTCCCCACTTTGTTTTATTTTGTTGTTTGTTTACCAGTTATACCAACTCTCATTTGTCATAATGTGAATAGTCAGCTGAATCCACTACAGATTACAGTACTACACATACAGATAATATATATATATATATATCCGTATATACAGTGGTGAAAGTGTACTCAAATAAGTAGGTATACGGCGAAAAAAGTGTGATCTTATCTAGTGTAAGTTTTTATTATGTATATATTGCACTAATCTACACTATTGTATTCAGGGGCGTACCGTGAAATTTTTCTCCCTGAGATTTCCAAAAGTTTAGGCGCCCCCGCATGTTTTTTGTATTTTTATGCAGTGTAAGACGTGAAATTTTGTCATTTTATATACTGTAAGATCAGAAAATTTGTCATTTCAACTAGTGAAGGCTTTAAAAAATATCAAGTTTGCAATGGATAGCTCAATTTTAGCAGACAAAATTGAAGGCGAATGGAG
>JAIUND010000592.1:0-62637 GCA_034699125.1 Gisinianus flammeolus
AGTTTCCATATATGTAATTTATAATAAGTGTTAAGAGGCCCGATTTGGAGACAGAAGTAGGTAATTGTGGAAGTTTATAACGTAAATACTTATTTTTAAATTTGTATAATATAAATATTATACACATTTAAAAATAAGTCTTAGAACGAAAAGTTTTTTATAAAAAACATCTAGTTCTAAGACTTCTGACAAATATTTACTCCGATTGAAATTCCCAAACCAAGTACAACTAATGTGAGTAAGGCGAAAATGAAAATCCCAATGTAAAGAGTCTTCTGTTGGAAACTTATAGTGTGACATGCATCTTGTCTGTTGCCACCTCGTTTCCCCATGTCTGGTATTTTTATTAAAGTTGTGGAGTTGATTTGCTCATCCTCCTTCTGAAATCTGTAATTCAAAAAGTGACAAAATGTCTTTTCAATATAATATATGGTAACTCATACAACTATGCGTCACATAGAACTCAAATCACTATTTTATTTTGATTTCTGGAAATTTTAATCAGTACAATATATAATATAGAGTAACTGAAAGTTTTTCAAATACCGTATTTAAAATACGTCATTTTTACTAATATGTACTAGATTATTATTATATTACGGTTTAGAGATCCATAAACCTATATGTGTGTATAATATAGATAGATATAGAGTAAAATTACAATAAGAAAATTACGTTGCTATTGGAGAGTTGTTTGTTTCATTTAGCTTGTTGTGAACGGCCATTTGAACGGGTTGTGTTTGATTTTGCTGGATTTCTTTATGAATTAAGAGAACCACTTTGTTCGTACGCCAGAAATATCTAATGAATTTAAGAAATTTATTTTGTATACTTGTGTGTATTTATATTTAAATAAGAACCGCAATCTCAATTTATCCATTCTAAATAACAGAAAACACATGTGTGAGCTTGCGGAACTCGAAAGAAGTTGAAAAATAGAAGTATTATGTCATTGGCATTTTCAAAAACAGCCCAGTTCTACCGAAACCTTTAAAGGCTATGACGATCAACGAATGTCAAAGGATGGGTGCAGTCGTAATGGCCAAACTCGTTTTTCCTATTAAACCCATCGTCATTATCTGTAGCTCTCTTCACTGGAACCGGGTAACTTCTATTCGGATCCTCGACGAATATGTCCACCTCGTTTGTCAAGTGGTCACCTGTGGCACTGTAGACAACACAACATAATCATGGTTATATTAATTTTAATGCTTTACCCTGAAATGAAACTGTGGAGTCCGTTGCGGTATGTACATGGCTATTTCAATGTTATAGACTCACATGGTCTCTATTTTCGTTCGAATAAATTCCATTCTATTTGCTTCCGCCTGGCTTCCAGAGGCTCCAATATCCATTGCTATCAGTTAGTTGTACCTGTATTCACGAACAGGGTCAAAAAAATAACGAATATATAGCTTATATGATCATATCTAGAGTGTTATAAATTAAAATTATGCATAATTTTACATACCTTTACTTCAGACTCTATGCACGAGAAAATCCAAAATCGGATTTGTGATGAGAAGTAGACAATTCTAGGTCCAAAATTAAATAAATAGGCTAACTAATTCACAGCAAAAACGTAATAGGAAAGGCTATGAGTCAATGATTCCTAATTATAATTATAATATGGAGAATTAAAATATAAAGGACGCCAGCAAGAATTTTCCACTCTTTTCGGATTTCAACAGCTCACTTCCGATTAGAATTTCCATGTACATCACCAAGGATTCCTCTCCCAAAATATATTAGTCCACTGTTAAATAATAATAATCGTCAAATCGTAAAATACGTTGGTGCGACACTAATGAAAATTGAATATTTCACATTTCCATCATGTTTACGTATAGTGTCTTTTGTCCTTTCTTCCTTCTTTTTGGCACCCGTAAAAGCAAAATCTTGTATTCAAAAACACAGGTTCCAGAAGTCATTCCATTTTCACGATCGTAATTGAAATGATGCAACATAGTGATGATTCTATACGAAAAGGGAAACTCAATCTCGTTGATGTGGCTGGGAGTGAAAGGCAAACCAAGACAGGTATATACTATACAAAAGTGTTCCCTTGTCGACTAATATATCCGTATAGAAAAATAAAATTGGGCTGGTTTCTGGGAGGAGGAAAACAATGGAAAATAAAATGTTTTATATTTTATAATATAGGAGCAACTGGAGATCGCTTGAAGGAAGCGACAAAGGTATGTCAAATTAATAAGACGATGTTTTCGTCGATATGACTATCAATTTGACCGTGTCGAAGCTCAAACGATAATTCGACAAATCCAATCCATTTTCCCCACACATGTACTTATAAAGGCCCACAAAACAGAACACACATAGACACGAGTAAATGGAATGGGAAAGATTAAAAAAAAGTAACATTGGAAGCCAAGTGGGGCACCGTCGTCAACATTACACTGCGATAAAAAGTGGAGTCAGAATTGTTCCCTTTCTACACGGCAAAGGGACTGAACAAAAAGCGTCCACTCTGTCCGAATCCACTTGTGAGTATTGGGAAAAAGGGAGCTTTTGGTCGAGTACGCTTTCCGTGCTCCTAGTTTAGTCCTAGTGGCTTCATTTCCCTTATACGCAAAACTTACGCATCATCCTCCTTCAGAATAAACAAAGCCATAATAAATCCACTCGTTCCATCACAGATCACGCCGTATATTCAACAGATTAATTAAACTTGCATTTTATTCAACGTCTGTGGACTTGTTGTGTGTACACATTTACGAAATTAAATATTTGCATTTTGGTTTGCTTAAATGAAATTGAAATTGACATTTGGCTTTTTCAATATGCAATGTGGATATTTAAAATTGAAATGGAAAATGTGTTTTAAAAATAGCAGTTTTAATTGCTATTTGATGTGTTTGTGTTTACGTTTCCTTTGAGTTTGTTGTGAAGGGAGATTGTGATGTTTCGTAACTTGAGTTTCCCTTTCTCGTATGCTAAACAAATGAGCGGTTTTAAATTCTGTCGCCAGTAATTTATCCAAAATCCTCCCGGCTTTGAGTTTGTCGTCTCAACTGTCGTCGTCGGCGTTCCATCCCCGTCCTGGAGAGGAGTCAACAATAACAATATACTTAAACAAAGCTCCATATATACATTATAACTCCAGACGTTTTTAATAATTTAATTTAGAATTATATAGTCCTTACAACGATTTGCTCCATTCGAGTTCCAATAATGTCATTTTGATTACGATCTTGAACCGGAGTCGCTTCAATTACACACACCATGACAGACACGAGAAGAAGTGCCAACAGGGCAAAGGTCAGCTTCATCTTCCACTTTTCTACATACACTTGCACATATATAGGAGAACGAATAAAAAAGTTACTTTGGTCCAACCAATGAAAATAGTACAAATCGGTTCTCAAATTTTATCAATGTACGATATATATACGTAATAAAAAAATAACGAAACTCAACAAGGGGAAAACTCCAAAGATTTTCTAAAGTCCGCAGTTGAATTTTATATATGGACGATTTTTTATGCGGGACTTCAAATAAAAATATAAAAGACGGGGAAACAAAAATCTTGAAGTGTAAATACTTACGATTCACAACTGCCTAACTTGCGATGACAAATTCTCAAACAAGGATTCAAAGTTGATGATTCTCTCTCATAATCTCATCTGATTCTTATCGGTGACATCGTCATCACGGGTCAAGTGAGGTCACGCTATGACTTGACGCGATAGATATTTCACATTCATAAGTATACATATGAATGGGTATAAATGCACATATCTGTGCATATAAATCGTCTACAAGTCTCAATTCCTTCTACATGTATTTGACTTTGATGATACTCCTCGTTACATTTCAAATGGCACACATATCCTATATTTCGCACACTCCAGATTCTTTTTAGTAGGTACAGACAGAGATGTACCTACTTTCATTTCCCCCTGTAAACTGACAACTGTGTCAGTTTCTTGTTTTTTTAATGTCTCATGAAAGTTGAACATAAGCTCGCCGCTCGACATAAAAAAAATACCCCGTGAAAATGTTTACAGTATAAAGCCACATAATTCGGTGTGGATGGTAAAAAACGGAAGGAGTTTGCCAATACTGTATGTTCATGTTCTTACTATGGAACGAGAGACCAAGTTCCAAGTTCCTGCTGCGTATTTCTATACATATACAGATACAAATGTAAACGGGAAAGTACGACGTAAAATACTCTTCCTTCTCGATGCTTCCGCTTCTCTCTATATATTTCTCTCAAAGTTTGAAATATCTATATCTCCGAAGACGCAAAATCTACGCAACGGAGAAAATATCATATACGGGGATTCTACAGTTGAAGCAGAACCGAATGTTGTTGTATATACTTATACAAGTTGTGACTTTCTTTTCGTCGCTTCATTCTCTCATTTCTATCCGCTCGATACGCACGCTACGACCACGAAAAACCTGTGGTCAATTTTAACTTTTTAACTATTCAGTGATTTCTCAGTAATCCAACACTGTTTTCAATTGACTGTGGTACGTACATGCAATCAACATTCAAAAGTATTATTGTAAGTACAAATCTACTATACTCCAGGATAGGGACTAAAAAGGCAATCGGTAACAAGAAAGAGGAATTTGATTTATTCCATCACAGTATATATATATATTATAGCTTTATAGCAGCTATATAGAAGAAAGTGAACCGATTTTCCCCCCATAAAATATTACGCACTTTCCACAACATTGGAATTTTATTATAAAATCTGTAATCTGTACACAAACAAAAAATAAAAAATGAAGATCCAGCTTAAGTGGAATCCTTGTTGTTTTTGCTGTATAAAAACAAAAACTGGTGCTCTAGTCATCGCCACATTGGAAATTGTGAGTTCATAAACGGACAATTTAGTGTAAACAAAATATTAAAATATCCCAATAATGCTTCATGATCATGATTTTTAGAAAGTTCACGCAAGATTTAATTTCCTTTTCCAGATCACTTATTTGGTGGGGATTTTGGCATTCAGTTTCGCTTCATCAATGCTCGAAGTCTTTACACATTCTCACATTTCCCATGATCAAAGGGATGCGGACCCAACCGTCCCTGTCCTTCACACCAAAAGTAATCTAATATGTACATAATAATTCTTTACGTTTTCCATATACATTTCTCTCAAAAATGAACAATTCAAATATTTAAAATGGACGAAATATACCTATCTAACAGATCGCGGCGTATTTCAACTGCTTTTCACAATGAGTTTAGTTTGTGTAATGGGACTGACTGGCGGAGTCCTGCTCGCAGTGGGACTGAAGAAAAAAGTAAGGAGATTCGTCAAACTTAAAGTGTTAATTACTTAATTATAAGAATTATAATTTGGGGTGGATTCGATAGTTGTTTTAAAATTTTAATTGTACATTTTGGTTCTTGTTTATATAGTCATCGGAGGGTCTTTGTCTGTTCAAATTCTGGATGGCATTTAAAGTCCTTCAGGTACTGGTGGTGTTTGCTCTGATTGTTTTGGACTTATCAATGAAATTGTGGCTCCTTCGATTGGGTTATTTCACCACTTGGGCTTTGTTCAGTCTCTTCTTTTTCATTGTCATTCTCTCTTATTTCTACGAAGTTCAATCCAAGCTAGTCAAAACTCATGCTCAACATCCCGAACATGAACAACACACACTCGTCCCCACAATGGAAATGATCACCGAAATGAAAACCATAACTCCAAATCCTACAAAAATCACTCATCCCAATCAGCAGAATGGGATTCAAAAGTAAATGAAAACAAAAATAAAGATCGAGTTCGGATGATCTCTGGAATTGTAAAAACAACACGAATTTTACAGTTGTGAACGATAATTTTCGTACTGTTTGTGATTTTGGAGTAAGAAAAAGTATAAACTGTAAAACTCTATATGTATAAGTATATATATAGTATATATGCTATGCAGTACTATAGTACTACAGTACATATATAGTATATGTATAGTATATGTATATATAGTAATATGTATATATATAGTAAAAAATCTCGCTCAGGATTCTACTGACTCGTTTTGACATCATATATATGTATTTCCTACTTTAATATAGTTTTAATTAATAATTTTCTTCCTTGAAGTCAACCACATTTCCCACTCTGTGGTTCATAGGAGAAACAATAAATAAAATGATAAATATAGCTACTTGTTTGTTACATAATTTAATCGATGTCTATACTCCTATTCAAATTTGCTGACTAATTTAATAAATCATATAGTATCGATTGAAATTGAGCACACATGTGCTGAGTCAGCACTGCTGACAATTTTATCGGACTTTGAAATGAAAAATGAAGACAATGGGTTCTGACAATTAAGTAATTTCATAATTAGTTAATCATTTATTAAATCAACAATTAAGTAGTGTAGCGAGTTGAACAATTTGTGTTGTTGTCATTTTACCCACTGTAAAACGGGAACCTTCAACATACTGTGGTTGAAACGTTTGTTTTAAATATATATATATATTATATACGATATAGGCAAAGTAAATGTTAAACTCATCTTTCTTTATTTTTGGCATTTCCCTCAAACGACATTCTAATTTGACAATAATCAATAATCATTTTTGGTTGTATAATAATTAGAATTATAGTTAATGAGAGTAAAATGTGAATTTAGTAATGGAGTGAGTGTGGAGGGATAATTAAGTGGACAGCACGGATATATATAGTCGTAAATATATCAATCTATCAGTACATGTACATACATAGAAATCCCACCATGCTCCCAAAACTTACTGAATACACGCAGTGTGAAGACTATAAATGCTTAACAATAAGAAAATTGTTGTAATCATAATCCACATTAAAAAGTATACATTTAATTCGTAGTAGTAGTAGTAGAGTAGTAGTGTAGCTGCGGTTGTTATCACTACATATCCATAAGTATCTCTATCTCTATATAATTACAATTAATTAATGCTCCATGAATATTCTCCTCGCGATTTAACTTCTCCATCGCGCGCGTTCATCTTGTTTATTTATATGTGGAAAAGTTTTAATTTTTTTTGGACTCAATTTCAATAACATATGAATTCTAAACGTGGTAGTAATTACTAATTAGATTTAATATTGTAGAATAAATAGGTTTTTTCTTCTCGATCCTCCGCGATCCTCTTCATTTCCTATATATCGTAAATGGATTTGACAATTTGAAATTCTCCTTTTCTTCTTTTACTTTGTATTTTTCTTTTTCTGTGTTTTTTTTTTTGTATTTGTGTATTCGAAATTCTTCAACATTATTTATCAATATTTAATGTTCATTGAGTTTTCATTGTAATACATAATAAGACGAGTACACAATTTTTTAGTCAATTGATTTTCATTTTCATATATGTATATGTATATTTGATTCGACAGATTGTACTCAAAGTCAGACAGGTGGGTTTTTATTACTAGTTGGCACTTGATTTGAATTGGGAGATTTCCCATCCTCCTCCTCCTCCTCTTCGTCTTCTTCCTCTTCCTCCTCGTCATCTTCTTCATTATCATTGTCCTCATCCTCTTCATCCCCGGACAGTTCTTCTTCCTCTTCCTCGTCATCTGAGGGGAGAATGTCATCATGTCGTCCATCCTCTAGACCTTCGAGGGCGGAAATGTCCTCGGCAGTCTCTTCTGCCAGTAGTTCCGAGTTCCCATCATCTCCTGGATCATCTGCTTTCTCCGCCGTGGTGTAGTGAGTATGACCATCCTCTCCGTCCAGCTCCTCCTCTACCAATTTCGATATTTCATTTCGTTTTAATGTCCCTCCAGCTGCCGTTGCTGCTGCTGCTGCTGCCGTCTTCTCTGCTATTTTTTCTGCTTCCTATATGGAATTCAAACAATATACAATTGAAAATTTGAATAACAATCGTCACTGAAAAATGACTACAAGCATAAACATTTCCATTAGTAGTCTCACGCAGATTATTATTATTTTCAGTCCGTTTGCTGTTACTTTTCAATGTTTTTTCTATTAATTAATAAAAGACTTTCACACAATTTTTCAGTTATTTTCTTTTTAGTAATGTTGAGACATCCTTGAAAAACAGTTAGGATTTTGAGTTTGTTAGTTTTTAGTTAGTTCGTTTCCACGATTTTTTTGTATAGAGTATATTTATAGTTTATAGTATTTCATACACTTTCGAGTGCTTGAGCTTGAGCCGGTGTGATGGGAGCAGCCTCATGAGCTTTGGCCCAGTCATCTTGAGAGAGTGAGGTGGCTTCCGTTAGTTGATCATCCGGTCCACCACCCGAAATGACGGAGAGAGTCACTTTCCCACTGAGAACAACAGGAGCCGAGACACTTTCCTCAATCTCCTCTTCATCATCTTCTTCCTCTTCTTCCTCTTCCTCATCTCCCTCCAGCTCCTCATCCCCACTATCCAGATTCCGAAGTTCATCTCGACTGCTGGATAATTCTGAGATGAGGACTTGCCTGGCGGACGTGGGGATGGGACCCTCAAGGAAAATAGATGGGATTTCTTCCTTTTCCTTCTCTTTCTCTGAGGCTGTTGTTGTTGTTGTTGGGACTGGCGTTGGAGACATTGACATTGGACGGACATGGGGAGGTGTAGGGCTTCGCATCTTGTGCCCATTCTCCATTTCAATCGTCTCCTCTAGATTCACTACAGATGTTATGATGCCTTTCCCTGATCCTGGTGTTGGTAGTGTTGTTGTTGTTGCTACTGGAGTTTGGACGACAGGAGAAGCCGATGGGGCCTTATTTGTGGATTGGTTTGTTGTTTCCATATGCAAAACAGTGGCTGCCGTGTCCTCTGCTTGTTTAATAATTCGATTTGACAGTGTGGACGCGTAATTTATAATGGCCATTGTTGAGTCTGTTGATGGCCGCTGTTGCTGCGTATATATGTCATATGTTTTATACAATTTGTTTTTACTCACAATAAGAATTTTTTTAATTAATTGCGTAATGGACTAAGAAATTCGTCAAAATTTCATCAAAATCTAGAAAACTGAGTATTTGTATTTTAAAATCTACAATAATTTTGTTTCTCTGTGTGTGATGTGACGTGAGTGTGGGAAATGAAATTTTGATACTTACTTTTGACCTGGGCGGTGTAGGTGGTCGAACTGGGAGTTCCTCTCCATCTTCTTCATCTTCGTCTTCATCTCCATCTTCCCGTCCATTCAATCCTTCATCTTCTTCTTCTTCTTCCTCTTCATCCTCTGTCACTTCCGTGGAATTCCCTTCCAGTGTTGTAGGGATCTCTAGGATTTTCACTTCCTTCTTCACGGCTGGTTTAGATTGAGCTTCCGCAGGTGGTGGAGGAGTCGCTTCTTCTTTGGTCGGTGATGATTGAACCTCGGATTGGATAATTTTACTGGCTGAGACTGGTGATTCAATTTGAGCAGGTTTTTTCTCCTCCTCTGCAGATGATTTCACTTTTGATTCTGCCTCAACTTCAATTTGGCCCCTTGAAATTTGTTCCTTTTCTCCTGGCTGCGATCCCTTTGAAAATACATATACATAGAAATTTAATCTACATTTTTCAGTGTACAAATTACAATACAAAATCCGCTCATGGCTACCAAAATACAGATGTAAAAGTACTCAAAACTATATACTATTGAAAAAAATACAGATTGATTTTTTTAATGCCGGGAATATGGGATGATTGTATTTATATACGATGTTTCTCGTATCAAATCCCATAACTAAAAATATACTTGAAATTAAACTTTATTTGACCTATATATAGAATGTAAGATTTCAAATTATGAGAAAATGCTCGGGGATGCATATGGAAACAAATTCCTGAAATTTTGTCCCGTTGTTGTATGCCGCCAGTGAATGAAATGAGTGAGCACGAAAAAACAAATATAATAATAAAACAAAATGCCAAGTGATAATGAGGATGATGGAGCTGACTGACCTCAGTTGAGATCTGGATGCCATTGCCATTGGAGCTAGAGTCAGAGAGTCCCTGCTCGGCTGGGATTGGTTGGTCTAGAGTGATTTGATCAGCTTGCATTGTTTCAGAAGACTCTGTGGGTGATTGAACAGTGTGAGATTTGTTGTTGTTGTTGTTAGTCAATTTGTCTTTTGTAGTTGTGGTCGTGGTTGTGTTTGTATCTTTCAATGCAGAGATTATTCCTTGTACAGCTGTCACAACTACCAAACCACCAAAATGCAGCACACCATTCAAAAAAAAGAAACCACCCAGAAAAAAATGAGTCAGTCCTCCTCCACACGCATAAATAAATACAAAAATACAATGTTTTCATCAGCAGGATTTGTGAGTGTACTTTTCATAAAATGTATGTGTAAATTCAAAGTAAATTGTTCATCATTGAAATCTCAGTTAACTATTGAAAATTGTTAATGATATAACATCAGATGAAAATATGTAGAAAAGAAATCATATGTTAACGAAAAAAAAAATGAAAGCTCACGATTAAAAATGAAATGAATAATTAAGCTACTATTTTTTTTACAAAATGCACACACGTGCAAAAAAAAATCATTTTTTTACGAAAAGCAAAAATCAATAGTCTCGACTATATTTTACTACATGAAAAAAGAACCGTTGAAACTCAAATCTGTCTGTCCAATTGTCTGATATTGTGAGTGTTAGAGATTTCCTGAGTGTGTGTGTGTTTCGGTTTTTGGTTTTCCCCCAAATATGATTAGTACATCAAATTAGTACATCAATGTGCATGTTTAGTCGCATTCGCAATTTTTGTAAATTGGCCCAAATTCTTTCCAGCTTTTTTCTCACTCGCCGTTTTTACAACCTGCCTGTTTCTTATAGCCAAAATATAAAAACAAACAAAAAAAAAAAACCCTTTTGCCCATCCTCATCCGTTTTTTGCAATGGCAAATTTCAAATTGGCACAAGTATATGCAGCACAAGCTCAATGCAACTAACCGAATTTCATTAGATTTTGTGACAATATGCGATACTAATTATAATGCGGTGTGGTATTAAATGCGCGGCGATTTATTATTATTTCCCATGCTGTGTTAGATATTTTGTTAGACATCAAATGCACAATGCACAGATCATGAGCCTAGGGAAATGTACTTTCACTGTACTTTCACTGTACTTCACTTTACTTTCCATCAATATAATATGGATTTCCATCGTCGTCACACGTGTCGACACTTTGAGAATTCAAATAGAAATCCTTTTGGAGAAGCTCACAAATCAGCTTCTATATATAAGGATTTCTTTAGAGCTCTATTGATGAATGTGTTGTGGAATCATCACTATCATTATAATATCATTATGGAAAATGCAGCAGCAACAACATAAACAAAAACCCCGAGCATGTACCACCACACAAAAATAATAAAGAACTATATAGATAATATATTGTAATCGGATATTTTGTGCAAAATGAGTGGATTAGTATGAAGAATGGAGAATAAAGTATAGGTACATATATACGTTTTAAATAACTACGAGTCTTTTGCAGACGTAAGACTTTGAAGGGATATACAGAGGGTAATCGAGCGATACTCTACTCACTCAGTATACGGAATATGTATACATAATGAGGGAGTGGGGATTCTTTTGAAATAGAGTTTTGTTTTTGTAGATGTAGATGTATATATACCTGGGCTATTTGGGGTTGGGTGTGAGAGGCATCAAGAACTTGGGCCAAACTATTGGGGGAAAGTCGATCAGAGACGGTTCCCATTTGAAAAACAATTCTCTCCATGGCTGCTTCCGTCTCCTCCAGTCGCTTTCTCAACATATCAATCTCTACGTCTCCTAATCATAATTACACAACCCACACATTTCCATCGAATCTTCTCTATATATATGTATTCACCTTCAGATACTCGTAAATACAAATTGACCTCTTGGACTCTTCTCACAATTTTTCTCCGGCATATATTTATTTACTAAAGGAGAAAAGCGTGAAAAACTGTCAAAAAAATCCACTGAAAAAAAAGTACTCCCACACAGAGTTTGACATTTTGATTTGGAGAAATAGAGTCCAAAAGGTTTTGTGATGACGAGTGTTTCCCTTAAATTGATTTTAAACTGTTTAATTTGTACATTTACAGACGTTGGACAGGACAGGACAGAATTCAAAATTCAAGTAACAACAAACACAAAATGACAAAATTAAATTCAAAGGCCAAATCAATGTGAGTTTCACATGCTAAAAAATACAGCAAACAAAAAAAAACAAAAAAAAAGTCTTTCGAAACAAAAAACAACAACAAACTAAAACTAAAGCTGCGGAATCTGCATTGAATATTAATTGTGTGTAAATCAAATATCAAATGTGTATATCTTTTGTGAGTACATAATAAAAATAATTAAATTTGAAATAATGTACATTCATGAAGAATTGTGTGTTTCGATTATATATAGTTACGAAAAAAAAAATTAATTGTCACACTTACTCGCATCTCGATCACGCATTCCTTTTTTTTTATGTATCACAGTTAGATTTAGTAATTTGTTTTGATTTTTTTGTTTGACGTCCCATTGAAAGCAGCAGCGGAGCGGAAGCGAGTTTTTTTTTGTATGTAAGAAATTAATGAGAGAGTGATGATGAGATCCAAAGATTGAATCGATCCATGAATCCACCACGACAGATGCCAGTTACAGTTGACCCAGTGAGGTCAGTGTTTTTTTGGTTTGAATTACGATTAAGCAATAAGTCAGACAGACAGAGAGAGAGAGAGAGAGTGCGAAAGACATGACAAAAGACAAAGAAAACAAAAAAGAAAAACAATTTGTTAGTTTCATTTTGAATATAAATATATAAAAAGATGACGGACAAAACTGACCGGAATCATTTAGATCAAGTTTGTCCAATGAAACATCTCCAGACTCTAATAATAAAGAGAAATCAAGGGAACTGGAATTGAGAGCCAGAGTTAATTCGGGCTCGTAGTCCGTTTCCGTTTCGACAAGATCCGTGATTTCTGTAATGTCTGTCGTTTCCGTCATTTCAGAGGATTCAAATTCCGGGGGTGATGGTTCAGAGAATGAGACTCGTTTGAGTTGTGCTGGACTCAAATCCTTTGGACTTACCAGGATCTTCTCCAGAATGATGTTCTCCGGATATTTCTCATCAATGGACATGGCTGATTCCGTATGTACAGGTTTCAGCTCACTGTACAATTCAATTCCTTCTCCAGATGATTCAGACACGGATACTCTTTTTTTTTCCTTGACTAAAACTTTCTCAAGTTTTAAATCCTCTGGGAATTTCTCTTGAATTGCTATCGAAGTTTCTGTTTGAACGGGCTTGAGAGCGCTAAAAAGCTGGATGTCATCCTTTTCCTTATTGTCATTTTGACTGGAGACGGATAAACGTTTTTTTTCTTTGACCAAAACCCTCCCCAGTTGTAAATCTTCTGGGTATTTTTCCTCAATGGCAATTGACGTTTCCGTCTGAACAGGTTTGAGTTCACTGTACAATTGAATTTCTTCTCCTGGTGCGGACACTGACAGTCGTTTTTCTTTGACCCAAACCTTTTCAAGTCTCAAATCCTCTGGGAATTTCTCGTGGATCCCAAGCACCGACTCAGTTTGCACTGGTTTTAATTCGCTAAACAGCTGAATTTCATCTTTTGGACTTGACAGGGATAAACGTTTTTCCTTGACCAAAATCTTACCCAGTTGCAATTCCTCAGGATATTTTTCTTGGACTGAAATGGCTGACTCCGTTTGAACTGGCTTCAGTTCACTGTACAGTTGGATTTCATCTCCAGGTCTCGGTATGGACAGCCGTTTTTCCTTGACTAAAACTTTTGACATTTTCAAATCCTCGGGGAATTTCTCTTGAATTGCCAACGAAGTTTCTGTTTGAACTGGTTTGAGTGCGCTGTACAATTCAATGGGAGTTGTTTCACTATCATTTTGGACTTGTGATTTGGATTCTCCTTGGTCTTTATTTGTGGTGTCCACTGACATTTCGTCTGTCATTTTCATTTGGATTAAAATAAGTTGTACAATAAAAAACTATAGTATTTGTAGAAAATGCCTGGTAACTTTCTAACAAATTTCCTGAGTCTGTTTCATATTTCATATATGTATGTATACATATAGGTTTTTAAATTCGGGATTAAATTCATTGAAATTTGGTACATCAAAAAGATCACAGAAAATGAAAAAGGAAAGAAAAAAGACGAATGAAAAAAAGACGTTACCCAATCGACTTCGTTGTTCTTGGAATTTTTTGCCACTATTTGAGCGTCGTCGAATCCCAGACTCACGATCCTCTTTATTAAAAGGCTCTTTAATGGATCGTTCCGTCCCTGGTAAATACTCTTCGGAAAATACAAATTTCCGATGTTGAGGATCCATCCCGAAATCCTTGACCACTGGTGGGGGTGGAGGCAGCTGCTCCGGCTTGTCTTCTGACTTCCGGAATAAAATCTATATATATACATACACAATCGCAAAAATTATGTATACATAAACAGGTAATCTATTTGGTATTCAAAAAAAAGAGAAAAAAAACTTGAAAGTACACATTTCCAGAGGGAAAACATATGCTTACCTTCATGATGGTGTAGACAAAGAAAACAACAATGGCGATCGTGTAGAGGGGCATGATAATGCCCATTGTACCACCCCCTTTAGGGGGAGGTGCTTGGTAGCCTGCCCCTCCCACAGGTGGTCTCACTCCAGGGAAAGGTCCAGGCTATATAGAAAGAAAGTGCCCGACATTTACATTTTTAAATTCCCTTTATATAATATATAGAGGGAATCTCAGTTTTTGTCTTGTATATATTATATACAAGACAAAAACTGAGATGGCTTTGAATTATTTTCGGACATATAATGACTTACCCGGGCTTCTTTGTCGAGAGTTCTCTGAGGAGGCGGAGCGGTCATACCGCCGGATGGTGTGATAGCATTTCCCTTCTCTCTCAATGCGGGATGCATCAGTTCCGGGCGATGAAAATGAATCGGTCGTTCTGGTCGCATGTGACCTTTTTTAATTTGGAGCAAACAAAACAAAAAACAAAACCAAAACAAGAATCAATTAATTATAGTTTGCATATTCCTATACAGATTAAAAAATGGACTATATGCCCAGTCTAAAAATCATAAAAAATCTAGTCCATCTTGGAGTTCTATTCTAATTACACACTCAACACGCTCGGCTTGTATTTTTAGTAATTTTTCGATATTAAAAGTTATAGGAAGCGGATGGATTTATTAATTTTCTGTAAAAGCTCATTACAATAAAAAATTAGAAGTTTTATCATCACATACGAGAAGAATTCAATTTCTCGTGGACAAAATTTAAAGTATATTTCTAAAGATGAATATGAAAAAAAGCGGATAAGGATTATTATTATTATTTTGCCGTGTCTTGTTTCCAATTGTTAGTCAAATGTGAGTCTCAGGATCAGTATTTTTAATATGGTTGTGAGAGATTCCAATTATTCCAATGTTGGGATTTGTCTTTTTTTTGTTTACTTGGTGAGGAGTCGGCATTTTTGAATCGTCTAGGGATGCCCACATCAATGCCATAGGCTGTTTTAATACACTGGGAAGTATTATAGGAGCGGAGTGTATTGAGAGCCGCAATGTAGTCCTTGTTCATGACACGAGTCTCCCTGTCCTTCACTAACTCGAGAATGTCCACACCACAACTCTTGAGAATGTCATTTCGACATGCAGCACCGGGTCCAATGTACGGAATGGGTCCAGTCCTGTATTTATTCCCACTTCCGGTCGTCTTGAAGGAATTCCCAGGCGAACGAGGAGGAGGTGAAGAAGAAGAAGAGGACGACGACGAAAGAGTTTGTTGTTGTTTTACAACATTGAACTTTGCATTGGGACTGGCAGGAGGTGAAGGTGAAGGAGGAGGAGAAGATGGAGGTAGAACGACAGGCGTGGTTGCATTCTCTTCCTTTTTGAAGTCATCAGTATCATTGGATTGTTTAATTGGACTTGCTGCTGTTGTTGTTGTTGTTTTTGGTATCAGTGGTATTGGTAGTGGTAATGGTGGTACTTTCGAAGCCTCCAAGTCACGCTTTGAAATCGTCGAACAAATCTCCGCAATCAGCTTGTGAGCGTTCGCATCTTTTTCCGAGATGACGTTGCAACATTCTGAACATATATGAGAGTCAATTGAGACAATTCATATTGTGTGGAATACACAAGTTTAAAAAAAACCGATACATGAAATTGCCCTGATGTAGACACATTTTCATTAAAATTTGAGACAGCCATTCAAATTAGTTGGATCATTTAATTAATGTTTAAAGATCAATGCGTGGAGATTTGTATGTAGTGTGTAAAATGGGAAATTTCTTAGTAAAATATATGGAGAGCAAAAACTATATAGCTTGTGTGAGAGTAAAAAGGAAATCATGTAGTTTTTTCAGTGCTTTCTTCATGTTGTACTGGAACGCCGTGTATAGTACACGGCAATTAAATAGAGATTACCACAATTTTTTGCAGTCATATCTTGTAGCCAATGGAATCAATACGCACATATAAACATCCAGTCGTTTCTTTTGTACTGTAAATTGTGTACCTGTATAAAGATAAACCTAAATAGCTTGACATTGTTGGAGGCTCCATTGGAATAAAGATTTCATTTTGGATCTATAGTTTCTATTATGAAAATTTAAATTGAAAAAAGTCCATTGAATATAGAATTGCGGAATGAAAATACAGAATAAAAATCTCGAATGTCCTTTTGATTTTTTTTCGTTTTTGGCCGAAACGCAATAACTATGCAAATAATTCAATACCCTGAGTATAAAATGCATAATCGTTCATGTTAACTCTATATAATTTGTAGTAGTAAAGTATCTTTCATTTTTCCTATATGTATATATATATATGTAGTGAAGTACAGAGAAGAATTCATGACTGGCTATAAATGTATGCATGGGAAATAGTTGTGGGCTTTCGTACGACTATATAGAGAAGAGAAATGCGCGAAATTGGCCGAAAGATCTGCTGTGTCTGTGTTGGTAATGCTGGTGAAGTTGGAACCTATATACATATATGTGTGATGTGTTCAATTCATCTGACTTTTAACCCACAAACCTATAGAGAGCACAGTGAATTCTAATTTTAGATTATTTTTTTTCTCTTCAAAACCTTCTCCAAGAAAAAAACTCTACTGCAGCTCAATGCAGGTTTTTTCTCTCTGACTCAAAGCTATAGGTATTTTTTGCTATCTCTTGTTGTATGTTTTCCAATTTGAATTTGAATCTATAATGGAGATCGGATGTATATGTTAATTAATGAATTGGAATGGCGTTTGCTCACTTTACTCACATTTCCTCACTGTATATATTTAATTTAGAATTTGTGTATATATAGGTACACATAATGTATACCTATATGTATTGAATATAACTTACGTGATTCATCTCCAGGAGAGAGTGAAGCGGTGAGCATAGGATAGAATATTTTTGGCCAGAGAATAGCAAAACAACCGATGACCACAGCAAGGACGAAAATGGTTTTCCCACGACTAAATTCCCCTGTGGATGACGTTGAAGCCGTCGGAGTGGATGAGGACTTTGTAGCCATATTATTACAATTTCTTTATAAAAAGTCGCTTTTTTGATTTTGATATTTTTTGATTCTCAACAATCAATAAATTGAGAGAAAGATATTAAAAAAAACGACTGTATACACACACACAACACACACACACAAGCACTCACAGTCACAAAAGTTGTGGAAGAGAGAGAGACACTATACACAGTAGAGTTTATTTTTTAAATTTGATTATTTATTTACACAAAGAAACGATAATAAAATAAAAGGATTTCCATAATTCCTCAAAATTATCCTCTCTTTCTCTCTCCCTCGTCCAAATCACATTTGCAATTTGCAAAATTTCCAAGTCACAAGTGCCAAAAATGTCTATTTCTATATTCTCTCTCTATAAGAAGAGACTGAAATCACACACCGTTATTTTGTATATTCGAGATCATGCATATGCACATATATAGGTATATATACGTTAGGAGAAGAGTATGCCCGGGTTATGTGTGTATGCGGGTAGCGAGTGAGTATGTAATACATTTCTATTAACAAAATCCAGACTTGCAATGATCATTTTCTAGTCTCTTCTGCTCATACTCGGCCTTTCTCGCCGTATATCTCAAAGTCCCCCTCGGGTTTTTATCGGTTTTCATTTTTTCATCCTCTGATTTTCTCATTGCGCCGCCGGGTATAGTCAAAACGTGTATTGTATAGTGAAAGAAAAACTGTCGGAACCCATGTTAAACCTGCTAATTTTAAAAGTAAACACTATACACTAATTGTAAGTAGATGATGCATGGGAACGCCGGTTAAGATTGTTCTGCCTCAAGTTCAGATTCTCCACCACAACAGATGCTATTTCAGGAAGTCGTAATGAGCATTCTAAAAGAGATTTTTCTGGGTTAATTAGTAATTAATAATTAGTGATGGAATGAATATATGTGATTTCTAAAGCTGTTGCAGTTGGGAATTAAAATAACATGTAAACAATTAATTATGATTTAGGTAATTATAATTTTTTTATATACCCATTTAGGTATCAAGTGTATAGGTAAGTGTTTTTTTTATAACGACAAAATTGCAGAATGGAAAAAAAAATTCTGAGAGGCGCTTGAATTGAATCGGCTTGAACTGCGTCCTGCAAAATTTAATTATTATTTTTGCTATATTCATAATTATACTTTTAAATCTACTACTTTTAGGTGACTTTACCCATCAATTATTATAATTGTTGTTACTTAAACTGTACCAATTATTAGGTAAGGACGATTGTGGGACGGATAACCTATATTGCATTTGAATCGAAAGTAATATAATATATATATAAGGTACTTACGCATATATCTATATAAAAACGTAATTTTCTAATTATAGTTAAAAGTCTCTTGCGTCTTATTATTATTTTTGCTTTTATTACATGTATACATACTTTGATTCAAAGCATTTGAGCCTTGAATTTTAATATTTGTATTTGTACTGTCTTTATACATACGCATATATAATCATTATACTTTTGAGTCGGTAGAGATTTCTTTATCGCTCGGTTTGAGTTTTCCTCTTTAACTTTGAATTTATTTAAGTATTTCAGTATTTACTCAAACGTAATAGTACATACTCAAATAAATTTAAATTTAATGTATTTCTTTGCATTATATTGTTACAGGATCGGGGTGTTGTGTGTATGTTTTTCATGTGAGAGGATAAAGATTTCCGTTGACTCCACAGCTATATATATAGAGGAAGAAAGAAAAAGATTTATGATCAATATATAATTAACAATCTTTTACATTAAGTATTTGTACATTTTAGAGATATAGTTAATTGTGAGACTTATTACGATTTATATATGGACCGGGTGAGTCAAGTTTTTGCACGCGATGGAGAAGCCATTTTACGGTAAATAAAAGATATCCAGACACATTTAATATATAAATATAAAAATATATAAAACTATATATATACAATAAAATATTATTGTAGTTACACGCGTATGTTATTTTTTATATTAATAATGATGTCATTCGTCACATATGTTTTAGAATCGTCAAGAATGAAAAGACGGCTCAGTCTTCCTGTGAGAGTCTCGTTCAAAAGTTTTTTCAAGAATTCCCCGAAGAAACTTCACACTATCGAGGTTTGTTTACATCCATTAAATAATGACTTACAATTTTTAAGAATAGAATTCACAACGAAGGGTGCATTAATGATGAGCGGTTAAATTTATATCACTATTACTTCATTATAGCATGCAGTATCATAACTGTTTTTCTTCAAAATCCTGAGATTTTCCAGACGAGTGTAGAACGAGTTGCTGCAGTTTCACTTCTCATAGGCACTTTTCGTCGCGACAAAAACATTGCGGGTTTTGAAGAGAATCCTTTCGTTACACTGTTCTATCACATTCTCGTAAATTTCTCATTTGTTAATTAATTAGTTTAAATTTGTCCTTTAATTTTTTGTCAGCAATAAAATGTGTACGTTTGTACGAATAATTAAATTAGGTTTCAAAACCAACAAAAGGGGATGGAAGTGGAAGTAAAAATCAAGTGTTTAATGAGAAAGAAAAAGCAGCTCTATTTCGATTCTTTGATAAATCAGAAAACACTTCAAAGGTATAATGATAAGATTTTTTTCCCTGCGTTGAACATATTATGTAGATACATATAGAAGAAGAGTTAAAGTGTTAACACAATGTGGTTTCTAAATATATGCGATAATCATCCGTAATTTTTATTTTTATGCATCAAATTTTATTAAGATATGGGAGATGACACCGTCGGAATTGCTGGAAAGTTCCTCTGGACAGACTAGTGGTTCTTCACCGTGGAAAAACCCGGATTTGGCATATTTGGAAGAGATAAAAAAGAGTCAAATATCCGCGTTGAGTTCATGTAATATTGCGTCCATTCCATCGTATCTATCCACTGACAATTACTCTAGTAGCAGTCATCCCAAAAATACATTACCCGGTCGAAGAGATGATGCAGCAGAGTCTGTCAAAACTTTATTGAGTCCACAACCAACAAGTCGAGCAGAAGCAGACATTCCGTTGGCCATCAAAAATCATCGACCCAAATTCGTCAGCTTTGCACCGCCACTTTATTTTACATATGATGAAGTAAACTAAACTCTCCCTTTATATTTTTTATGAAACTATTTGAAAAGTAGAAAAAAACAATTTGATTTGTTTAATTTTTAATTAATCAATTGTTTTTATTTTTCTTAGTTAACATGGATTTCCCCAACTGATCCACATGATTTAATGTTGGATCAAAGTAAATTGGACAATGAGAAAACGGAAACCACTTGTGATGTAGAATTGAAATTTAGTGGAAACATGGGTGGGAAATTAATCAATGAAGAGATTGGTGCCGGGTTGGTTTGTGGATCATTAAGAGCTGAAGAAACTCCAGAGGATGAGGAGAGTTATATTTGTTCAGCGGATGAGAAGACGGAGGCTCAAGAGTTAATGACCTTGGCATTAAAAGATGCCCTCACTTTAAATCAACGTGTCACTCTCCTGTCCGCTATCCAAAACAATCCTAAAATAATTCATCAATTATCATCCGGGTCCGGATTGAGTCCGGAAAAACTCCCGGATTTAGTAGAGAACAATCCATTTGTGGCCATTGAGGTGCTCATGAAACTCATGGAGACGGGAGCAGAGCCCGAGAGCCGAATCACAGAATATTTCTCGGTTCTTGTGAATATGGAGCTCTCTGTTCACTCCATGGAAGTCGTCAACCGGTAAAAAAAAATTATTGCTATTAAAAATACTTGAACAATACCTATAATATATACTCTCCGTTCGGAAATGATTGAATTGTTTTTTTTGAAAAAAATCAAACAATTCAATAGAAAAAAAAACAGTATGTGTTATGTGTGCATACTGCATACCAAATGGCCTTCAAAAGCTCCAATACATACAAGATAATGGAAAGTAATAGTTTCAAATTATTGCCTACTTTATGTATCTCTCAGGTTGACGTCTGCAGTGGAGCTTCCTAAAGAATTTCTTCATTTGTACATTTCCAACTGCATTTCCACGTGAGCGAGTGATTTTATATTAATTATCATTTTGATAAGTTGTATTTAGCAGAAACATTAATTTTAAATTTATTACTTGAAACAGTATACGAAATATGTGATAATTTAAATGAAAGAAACCGATATTCTTTAATCAATACTTAAAATATTTCTTTGTTTTCCAGTTGTGAGAGTATTCAAGACAAATACGTACAAAATCGACTCACTCGACTCGTCTGTGTTTTCCTTCAATCCCTCATTCGAAATCGAACTATTAACGTTCAGGTTGGCATTATAAATATTTTATTGTTGATCCGTGTACATATTCCTTTCCATTTCATTTTTAGATGAGGACTTAGGAATTTAAGTTTATTTAATGTGAATTATTGTACATTTCAGGATTTGTATATAGAAATAATGACATTCTGTCTGGAGTTCAGTCGAATCCGGGAAGCATCTGCATTATATAGACTTATGAAACAGTTAGAGTCGGAGGATTCAAATTTGCAGCAAGCTCTCGTTAAAAAATTAGAGAGCCATGCAAATCCTTCTCAGTTTGAGTTCCCACTTCCAAACTCGACAACGGCAACTCCCAATTCGAGTAAAGAAAATCAAAAATGATAATTATTGTTGTTGTTGTTGTTGTTGTTGTATAGGTACTCTTGAATTAAATAAAGTATGTGGTTGAGAGGGAGGAGCCATGACCGCCCACTGTATGTATTTCAAATGGACAAGGATTCAACCACATACTTTATTCAATCTGAGAGTAAATATATATATATATATCATGATTATATCGTGCATACAATATAATAATCCTCGAAATTGATATAGATATTAATAGCATTAAATCAAAAATATATTTTAATTATTATAAAATTATATAGAAATTTAAAAAATTCACTTGAATGTTTTTATTCTGGAAGTCCAAAAGAAGAAGGAGGCTCATCTTTCATTTTTCTAATAGTTTAGGAATTAAGTAAATTTGTAGTAGTATGTACATATTTGCATAATGATGATAACGCTAAAAAAATACTTTTTTTGATATTTTTAGCGCATGTCAATGTAAACAGCATATTTATCTACATACATATGGAATACTATAATTGATTTAATAAATAATTATGATCATATAAATATCAAATATGTATTTGTGAAAATGAATTTCTGCACTAGTTATTGTTCCATGTTATAAGTATCAATGATAATTTATCATGCATCTAGAATCTGAAAGGTCCGCAATAACACATAAAACTTTTTCACCCCAGCCTCGCAAAACCCAAAGTATGTATGTAAAACACATATTTACTCTCGTAACGAGAGTCTCGTTCACAGAATATTGGGATTTTCAGTCTAAATAAATTAACCTGTATACTTAATATATCGTATACAGTACTTTACACAGGCTCCGTATCTTTGTTCATGTACACGCAGTCGTACCTACATACATGTGGGGACTCAAATTAATACAAAACGGTACCGAGAAAACTTGTCTGCGTAACAATTGAACTAATTGAAGACGAACGTCAACAAAAGTCTAAAGTTTAGACTCTAAACAACAATTAAAACTTAAAAACGAGTAGTTGTCTATGCAAACTCGTGAGAATTAACTGTAAAATTCGAAATATCTATAAATTGCACAACTGCAGTAAAAAATACATTTATGCCATATAAAAGTCGAGATTTTTTGTATACGAATCATTTTTTTTACTCGTAATTGTAAGTATGTTAAAGTACTTGTATTGGTGTACTTGTAATATTTGTCATTATTTTTTTTTGTTTTGTGTGTTCTATAACATCATTATTATAGTCAAAATTTCACTAAAAAATACTTGAACTTAAAAAATTCTAAGTTTATTGGATCATCATAATATTATACCAGATTATGATATATAGGTATGTAGATATATAATAGACATACCATATTATACCTGTAGTAAAATGCATAATAATAGAAATAACACTAATGATATATTGTTAAGTGGTGTAAATCTAGATTTACATTAGATTATTTACAGGAATTAATATATGTAGTTGGTATATAGAAAACAAATCAGAAATACAAAAACATTATCTCAATAAAATTGTAGTTTCAATTAGATTTCTTTTTATGTGAATGTTTCACATGATGGTGAGCTTGACTTGAGCTGGAACCACCAGTGGTGGACGTTCCGGACTTTTTACCATGATGATGATGTCCGGATTTATGTTTCTTTGTGGGAGGAGGTTGAGGAATTACATCTACGTACTCTACAGCAGATTCGTCGTTGTCCGAAGGAGTATTGTTACTGTCACTATTTCTATTTCCCCAATAAAAAATACATGTACTTTAGTAGTTGTAGATATCTGACGAGACTCATGCTTAAAATAGCCAACCATTTATAAATTGAAGCACATCATTAAAATAGTAATCAAACTCTTACCTTTCCATTTCGACATAACCACTCACTGCTGAAATACTAGTAATACTTGATTTGGAGAATAGTCTTTCCGCTTCTTTGAATTTCCGATTTCTTTTATTGTTTTCATTTTTATTATGTAACAATTTACTATCACGATCCATTTGGGAGGAAGCAGCGGATGAGGCGGGTTTAGATGATGCTGTCCCAATGTATCGATCCCAGCCTCGTATAATATTACCATATAATTGTGTATCTTCCAGGTAACTTCCTTCAAAAGCGTATATTTGGCGTTCTAAATTCGCCAGAGTATCCTATACAGTCATAAAACATAACAATAGTAAGACAATTGTTTCTTTTAACAACAACATCAACATGAATATGCTTATTATTATTATAGGTTTTTTATTGTATTGTAATTACAGCTATTTCAGCTCTTCTTTTAACCAATTCGGATAACTCTGCTCTAGTGTCACTCAAACTGGGTTTATTTGTAGAGACTTTGTCCATTATTATAATACTTGTATTATAGTTGTCGCAGTAGTAGTATTCTTAATTTGTTTATTCAATATTCAATATTGAAATGATGTTATTACATATTATTACCTATTATTTACAGATAAATATATAAATATATTTAAAATTTAAATACAGCAACTGAAAATTGCAATATTATTGTATACAAGTAAGTACTTTTACACACACACAATCGCAGCAAATCTAGCAGTATATAGATATACATATATAAGTATGAAGTATATAGTAGGAATTTAGCATTTAAATCTGAAAACTCTGTATCAAAACACACTTGATTACATACAAATCTAGCCCTCCCCTATAATTACTTGATTGTACTTGTAACAAAACTAACTAAGTAAATGATTCGCTCTCAATTAAAGTGATGAATTCAACTATAAACATTTAGTTTTTTAATTTGGAATTTGGAAATATTCATCCGCTGAAATTTTTGAAAGTTTTCATAATGTTGAGCGGTATGCGAACAATCAAGCAAGACTATACGTACAAGGATATTTACTCGCATGTAAATTGAAACTGAAAACTTTTCAAAGCCAATAAAGCCATGGGATAGGGATAGGGAGAATCTGCGAAAAAAATTCAACCCGTTTTACCAGGTATTTGAGTATCAAATTTTAATTAGTTTAAATCAATTTATTACCATTTTCTGTACAATGTTGTAACGTTTAACTTACGCTTGAGTGGACAAAGTTCATTTTTGAACAACTTCCATAGTTTTTCGTTTTTCAATTCGGAATTAAAAAATTTCCTTTTTCAAAAACGGCGTAGAGCTTTTCTATATATAGCAATTGCGAATAATTCCCATGTCCCACATGAATTATAAAACTAGCTGTCATCATTGTTATAATACAGAATACAGAGGTATATATAATTTGTTTTTTTTACCTTTTCAGTTTTCATAATATCTCAAAATGGGGTTTGAAAATATATGGTATATTCCGGGAATTGCCATCCGAGGAAGTACTTTTGGTAAGTATATAATAATTTACAAATGTGTGTCAGAACAAGATTTACCATATCACTACTACATTATACCACTTATATGCATTGAATTTCTGAAATGAGTATCATAAATAATGTCATTATAGATTATACTATTATTGTAATTACAGCCGGACATGTGCTAATAAGCTTGAACCCTTCGAGACTCTCGGACCGAGAGTATACATAAGTATATATACGGACTCGTGATTTGCCGTCAAGTTGATGCTATTTAGATAATTTTGAGAGAACATTCAGTTAAATCGGATTCAATAAGGTAATATGCACACATTTTATGTATTTACATGCATTTAAAATGAGTATGAATTGTACTCGGCAATTGCATTCGGTCAAAAATTAAATGTTATTTTATGAGATTTTTCTTCTTTGTTTCTTTCAGTTGTGGATTAAACAAATCCGGAGGAGATGAAACCGACCGTTACCATTAATTTATATTTAAATAATTGTTAATAAAACTAAACACATAAATGTATACAAATATAATAAATAACATGGGATCGAACGCCAACGACATGAAATTAAAGTTCGTCCAGAGAAACAAATTCGTGTTGACTTGTATTTTGCTCAATAATTGCTCAATCCTTTGAAGCACAAGTTCAATAAGTAATTAGTATTTTTGAATAAGTTTGATTTCATCATTAATATTTGTAAATTTGCATAGTAGACAATTTTCAAAAAGTTATGTATGTAGATATGTATGGCATCTCTATTCCGTATAACAGGTATGTATGATCTATCACATATATAGGTATACATGCATACTTTTTTTGTACATATGTATACAACAGAGAAAAACTTAAGTACGCTTGCTCATTCTCTCTTTGATTTCTTTGGTCTCTTCATCTTTGAAAAACCTTATAGTAAATATATACAAAAATATTATATTCAATATGAAAAGGTTAATAATAATTTAATTCCATTACATTGTATATATGGTAGTAATTTTTTAGTACAGGGGTTAGGTTATACAATTTGAGACGAGTTTATATATATAGTTTCGTATATATAAGTATCAATATATAACTTATAATTAAAGTTAGTAAATCACAGAACAGAGAACATGTCTTCTGCCGATCGAGATTCTGTCCTCGCTGATTTCCAGGTAACAAATCTCATTGTTTGTTCCCAATCATGAATTTCATTGTACTTAAAGATTACAATTGATTCCAAAGTTCCATCAAATCTAGTTCAGTTTGATATTTCATTTTTTTTAATTAAATGGGAATTTATACATGGCGGGATTCAAAATTTTGTGTTCATGACTTGCAAATTTTATATAAAATTTTATAAAATTGCTCATGAATTCATAATGAGTTTCGAGGAAAAAGTTTTGTGTCATTTCATGATCGTCATATCAGTTCCCATGGACGGTATAAAATTATTACACACAGAATATATATACACAACAATAGAACAAACAAGATTGAAGACCAAATTGTTTGTTTTTTTCCGAGCCTCACATCTCATTTATATATATTTAGTCCGTTTCAAGTCCTTGCCTCTTGTTTGTCTTATGTTTTATAAAGTATACCATTTTATTATTTACGCACTGTTAGTCAAAATGTTACTATAAAATTCCAAGTGTACACATATAATTTGATTACATTTTAGGCTTGTACTGGAATTGATGATCTTGGTGAAGCTCTTGAGCATTTAGAATCGGCAGAGTGGGATCTCATTGTAAGTTTGATTTTATTGGATTACAAATTTTATTGAATCGACTTTGGCTTGTAATGATGACTAATAACAATATTATTACTGATTGTTACATATATAGCAAGCAATAAATCGAGTTGTACCACCAGATACTCAGGCTCTTCCCTCTGAACGAACAGCTACAACGGCCCTCTTCCAAAGTAGTCGTCATCCAAGTCTGTTGAGTCAGAATAGAAACACAGGGGAAACTCCAACCTGCTTTCCTATGGATCAAGTATGACCCATGACCCTCATTATTATATTTACTTAATTGAATGAATCATTTCAGTTTTGCTGTTGTATAACTCTTTGTCATCACAGTCATTTGATGAAACTTTTTTTATTCGTGTACTACATATTTATTAACTAATAACATTACTGATTATTTAGGATCCATCCGAAACAGATCGTGATCGTGAAAGAGAAAGGCCAGCTAGAAGACAAATCTCTGCCCCTTCCACAACAGCAGTAGATTTAAATAAAAGGGTAAATCCTAATTGTTAATTGTGATTACATATGAGTGAATGAACGAATGAATTTTTCGTACATTATTTATTTATATTAGTATGAATACTCATAATTATGATTGTAAATAATAATAGGTAAATAATGGAAGTGAAACATCGTCAGATGTAGAAGACTTAAGTAAGTGATATATTTTATCTACATAAACGGAATCCGGGTCTGAGAGGGAGGGAGCTCCTAAACACTGCTTAATGAAATAAGTAATTATTCAATTCTCAACAAATAAGTCATAGTCAATTCTTTTTTTTCTCAACTTTCAGCAGAATCCTATCCTTTAGAAGAAGACTTTTTTGATCCTGGTGAAGAAACGGCAAGTCGACCCGATCAAACGAAATATCTAAGTCAGTCAAAAAAAAAAATTTAACATTATAACGAATTCAGTTAAAAAATTTTTAGTGCTACAGAAATTGACTTATTTAAAATGTCTTATTACTGTTGTTGTTTAAATCCAACAGTTGGAGAAAATGTGTTAAATGAGACAGCAGGAACAGTTCAATTTGTAGAGAATTTCGTTTCTCGCTATGGTGACTGTCATCCAATGTTCTTCCAGGGAACACTAGATGAAGCCTTCAGAGAAGCTGTAAACAAGCCAGCAAGAGACGTATGATAATGATATCAAACTTACATAGTACTTAAAGATTAAAGATATTAACTTTAATAAGTTTTTCACATTATGTATTTTAAAATTGTACTCTCCTCTTGTTCACAGCGTAAACTTTTAGCCCTTTATTTACACCATGATGGTTCAGTCTTCTCAAATGTCTTTTGTACTCAAATCCTGTGCGCGGAGTCCATTGTTTCTTACCTGTCCAATAATTTTGTCGTCTGGGGATGGGACGTCACTTTAGAGAACAATCGACAAATGTACTTGACATGTTTTAATTCATAACATAAATATGTGTAATGTTTCAAAGAGGGAATGGAAATATATGAAGTATGTTTCCTTTTTTAATGTATAGGCTTTTAACGTCGATGTTGAGAACACTGAACGAGCAAGGCTGCACTCAACTTCGCGCGTTGGACCAAGAACGTTACCCTGTGATATTAATTGTCTCTCGCTCTCGTTCCATGACTGACATCTCCTTGATCACATCGAACGTGACGAGTCAGGATGAACTTCTCTCATCGCTCATCAACGTGGTGGAAGCTTTCAAAAATACACAAGTGACTGAGATTCGAGAAGAACAAGAGAGAGAAGCGCGAGAGCTGGTCAAGCGGGAACAGGATGAAGCATACGAAGCATCACTCTCTGCAGACCGAGCCAAGGATCAAGCCAAACGAGCCTTACAAGTCAAAAAAGAACAGGAGGAACAAGAACATATGGAATTGTTGGCTCAAGTAGAAGCAAGAAGAGCTTCTGTTGCTCAGAGTTTACCTCCTGAACCTGGTGCAGACTGTACAGAACCCGTTTGCTCACTCAAGTGCAGAATGCCCGCCGGTAAAGTCATCTCTAGGAAATTTCTTAGATCCTCTCCACTCAAAATCCTATTCGATTTCCTATTCACTGAAGGATATTCCACTGATAGCTATAAATTCCTCACCACTTATCCCAAACGTGATGTGAGTCAAAATATATATATTAATTATGTTTGTATTATTGACATTTGATATTGATATTATGTCCCTCAATACTTCACCCTAAATACTAACTACGTTAATTTTCATTTACCATATATTTTTTATTTGTTACAGCTGACAACTCGAAGTGACACAGAATTGATGGCAAATGTTTTCTCAGCTCAAGACACGTTGATTGTTGAGGAGCGATGATGTTCGTCAATCCGTTAATTAAATTAACTTTAATAATAAAAATAAATAATAATTAACTTTTAGCGAAAAACAAATATACTACAAAATAAATTTCAAATATAGCGTGAGAAACATGATGATGAAGAAGGGAAAGATTTAACACAAAAAAACTTGAAGATTTTGTACCTACGTCGTTAATATTCGATTTCGATATTCGATTATAATTATTATAATACGTAATAATAAGTATTGTAATTATTATTATGATTAATTATTCTAGAATACATCAACAATTTACATTAATTTTAATTGTAATTTAAGCATTAGCACTAAAATAAAGTTAAGTCTACATAACATGGAATGTAATCCAACTGTAATGATAAAAAATTCATCTACTTCTAATTTTTATGTAAAGATTAAATGCATACAAACATACACATACACGCAAGTTTAGACAATTTAGTTAAGTAGTTTATAACAGGAACAAGAGGAAAATAAATTGCACGAGCGTTAATTTAAATTGATTTGATGATGATGATACACTTAGAACTATTATAATTTAAAAAAAAAAAATGAAAACTATCTTCACTGAAAAATCAAATACGGTGAAAGTTAAGTGAAAACATTTCATTTCAAAGCTAAGTACGTAGGAATAATTATTTATAATAATGTGCTACTAGAAATTAGATTCTCTATTTATAAAGGAGAAAAACAGGCCGACGGATTTACAAAACTTAAAACTGTCCAGTATAACTGTGTTTACGTCCATTTGTAGGCGCAACAGTGTGAAGCTATTATTTGACGATAACTTTCTGATGTAAATATTTACAGGAAGTATATTGTTGATTTCGTTTCTTTTAATTATACATACAAATGATGATAATAATGGTAAGTGAGCCACGATGTACACGTATATAATATATAACTTTCATTTTATTTTTATCATTGTACTGTAAACTGTAATTTGAGCATAAAATATCATTATTGTAATTACTACTACTATTATGATTATTATGGTTATTAATAATATGCATTATTATTTAATTGACTGTCCAGAAACACCCAGGCACTATATACTACGAGGGTCCCAGTGTGTAAAAATAGAGAGGAAAAGCAGAATGGATTGAATTATTTAAAGTATTTATGTAAATTGAATTTTGAATGAAGAAATAAATGCACTGAAATATCAATTTACTTTCACAAATCCGACAAGCGTCTTGGGGATGTAAGACTAATTAAATATGAAAATTCAAATGCGAATTTAGTAGTAATTAAAATGGATGAGTCAAACAGGTACTTCCATATATGTACATTATTTTTTTTTAAATGAGATTTCAATTTTTATTTTCTCAAGTCTTGTGATGAGTAGAACATCCAGCTCGATCACAAAAAGCAGGATCAAATATATTATAATTAAACATACTTAAATTATTGTTGTTTAATACAATAATTAATTTTCAATTTTTTTTTATTAATTCAGTTTCAGTCAAGTCAAAAAAAAACATTTTAGTATTATATGTGTGAACATCAAAAACATCAGTAAATAATTATTACAAGAATAATAATCGACTTTTACACATACTTTTTTTACGCTTTAGTACATTATCCTTCACGTAATATGTACAATAAGACAATGTCATAAGTTACTAATAATTAAATAGTTACGCTGCTATATTTATATTTTACTTATAAATATCCTCAAACATAAAAGTACATTGTACATGCCTTAATTACGATTTTAGACTAAAGCTTAGACTTTTTTCATATACATTATTATTATTTTACACTTCAAGACTAATCGTATTATTATTATATGATTATGCGATTACATTTACAACTATTATACAAAGTACGACACTAGATATATACACTTTCCCCTTATACATTATTATCTTACTATTTTTATGTATACGAACTTACTTCTTTACCGTACACAAGTCCTATATAAAACGTCAATTTTAATTTCTTACGACTCGTAAGTTACGAGTATAGTCAGTAGCAAGAAAGAAAAAGCAATAGGACAAAATAAAAAGATTCAAATCATTCTCACACATAAATATAATGTAAATCCAATATCCACTGATGAAAATTTCTTATAGAATTTTCCAGAATTTAATCTTTTTTATTACCACAATTCAAATTCAATTTCAAATGATTACTTACGTGCCCAAGCTGAATCATTAAAATAAATAATTCAATTCCTTTAGGTTTTTGACAAAGCCTTATAAAAAAATACTATAGCACGTCAATAATAATAATAATTTTTCTATCGTACAAAGCGTTCTTTCTGCTACTCTTCATACATTTTTGAGACTTGACTTTCAACTTGACTTTATCAATTATTGTTTCTGTCAGTTATATATAATTTAATTTACTGTTTTTACACATTTAAAAAACCAAGACAAATTCCAAACATAATTTTGAAGAATCAATGAGGTCATCACGGTTTATGTAAATTATTTTATCCTTATCTGCTATACATTATATTTTCCTAATTAATATACAGTGTGTTTTTTCAAGCATTTTGTGTTCAAAGATAATATTACTTTACTTGTAATAATAATAATTGTTTTTGCGCGAATATCCATATTATCATTATGTGTTTTCTTTGAGTGTAAAAGATCGACATTGTTAAAAAGAGACGTATATAATATGTGTAAATAGTATTTACTAAATAGTAAATACATATACTTATTTCTATACCATATATATTAAATACATAGATTAGTTTAGATTTCTAAAACATCCGCAATGATTTCCCGTGCATTTTGCGAGAGACGATCAGGGAATTGAATGTCAAAGGAGACGAGGAGGTCACCACGTCGCTGAGGGTCCTTCGGGTACGGAAGCCCTTTTCCAGGAATTCTTTCTACTGTTGTCGGTTTTATTACCCGGTTTGTCAGGTTCAATGAAACTTTGCTCCCTTGTAGCGTGGGCACTTCAATCTTCACTCCGCACAGAGCCTATATCAAAAAAATACATTAAAATTTACAACATATGATGGACATTGTCATTTTTCATTTCGACTTTATCTCGCGGTTTGACATCTTTCGATTTTTTCAAAACCGTTTCAAAAAATGCTGCTCATAATTTCTTTAAACTAGTTTAAACGGAACGTGAAGCAGAAACCAATGTTATTGTTGTAAGTTACAACTTGTAACCTCAATCATCCAAGTACTCCGTGAGAAGACAAACGGATTACAAATGTTACTACGGTTTTTCTTCAGTTTTTTGGAGAATTTTTGTTTACTAATTACCACTAATAGTGTCTAATAGTATATTAATAACATACATATATGTAATAATATGTTATATGATATAACTTATATCTGTATATGTATATACATTTTTCATCCTAACTACACAATTGACATGATTACAGACATGTGTACAAAAATGTACATGTAGTGAGAAAGTGAGATGTATCTAAAAAAAAAGTCGACGACAGCAAGACCAAAACAACAACATCAACAAGGGTAATAACGGTTTCATTTGCTCCGTTCCTACTAAACTCTTGTGTCGACGTCACTACAAACTACAAACAGCCAACATACATACATACACACCAATCCGAAAATATTAAATACCAAAATAGAAAATAGCCCGCCTACTCATTCACAAAACGAAAAGGAGAGAAACTCCTGTGACTTGGTTTTTTACTCTCAGCTTGCAACTACATACTTTACATACAGACAATAATAATGCAATAAAATAATTACAGATTTTTTGTAGATCAGCCACTCCACTAAATTTTTAAATCTACATCTGGATCTACTTTGAACGGAAACACAACTGCTATATATTTGTTATGAAATTTGAAAAAATATGCAGAATATTTTTCTTTAGCAAAAAAGTACAAGTTGCTTTTATAATTCCTCAAATACTTGCTCATAATTCTAATCCATTCTCCTCCCCATTGTCATTCTTAAACACTATAAAAAATACAACATTTTACCTATAGTCACCTGAGATTTCTGACTGAACAAAGGAAAATGGGATAGTATCCTGATAGTATACATTGCCCATTGATTACTTACTTTTATTTGGCAAATCCTGTCTAGTTTCAATTAAAAGCATTGCAAATATGTATCAAACATCCCAAACATTGCAAATTGTTAAAATCTCAAAATCCCAAAATATTGACTACCTTTTAGGAGTTTTATGTTGCTCCTTTGCCAAATGCTCCATGAACATGAATTTATATATTCTACGTACATTATATTGTACTAGTACTATTATTCTTTCCTTTATTTGTAAGGACGACAACAAGTTTCTTTATAAAGTCACATACGAAGAAAAAAAATCTATAAGCGACAGACATGGAATGAATCTGCCTCTCTCTCTCTCTCTCCCTCCCTCTGATATGAAGATTTAAAAGGTAAGGTGAGGTCAGCTACGTTAAACGCATAGAATGCCTGGTGTAGGAAGAAGAATTCACATACATTCACGTCATAATAATAACCTTTTCATGGATTTTTTCATCTCCTATATACATATACCTATAACATAAAACTATTTCATTACCAACTCACTCTCTAACTTTTTAAATTCACTCTTGTCATGACAGACGAAAGTTTCGAACAGGAATAAAAAAAATCTCAGACCACATCATTTACTTATTACAATCTCACTCTGAATAGGGGGAAAATGTCACAGGTGGCATCTCCACTAATTTGGGCATTCATTTACATTGAAATTTGCACACATTCGCAATTTATACGTACACAGAGCACTCAAGATGTACCTTTACAGGAGAAAAAAAATGAGACGAGGGTCACCCCAATATCATTTCACTGTACATACCATTCGGTATATGGTGGAATCACAAAAGAAAATCCAAATCCAAAAAAGATATCACTAAAATTTATTACAAGTTTTTGGATTTGTCATGCCTCAGGTCAAAGTCACAAAAAGTCTTGCGACTGCACACAATACACTTTTTTTTATTTGGTCATTATAAAAAATTATTATAATCCCATTCTTTTATATTCATCTTCCTTTCCGCCATGCATGTTTTGATGTTTTCATTCTGGCTCTCTCATTTCCCAAGTCTCATTAAAAATACAATAGATATTGAATTATTCCATCAAATTTTTTAAAGTAATATCTTTCCAGGTAAAGGAAATTTTTTTTATTCCATTGATTTTCAATCGCATGATAATAATAATAATTGTTATTCCGACTTCCATAAAAGGACCAATAATACAATTCATTGAATACTGATTCTAAAGTCTGATTGTATATTTTTTTGAGAGCGAAGAAAACATGTTATTTATACAACAATCAGTTGATTTCGTATTATTGGCATTATTATTAAAAAAATTGCATGTGCAAATTTTTTTTATCGAGTTGCAAATTGAATATGGTTTAACTAGGAGCTTCTTGTTCTCCTGTGCTACAAGAATGACGAGGGCAATGTGACGACTATCTGTAAGAATGATAGTTTAAAGATATAGAACGAGGTCCTTTCTTACACAAATACATACTCTCATCTTCACAAGTATAATATCTGTTTTTGTATTGGATACATTTATATATAGGAGTAGATGTAGAATTACTTAGGTCCCAAGGAAAAAAGATGAGAAATTCCTAAAAATAACATTGGCCACACACATTCATTCTTCAGACATCCACACGGAGATTTCGTCATATATACAAACTGCCAAGTCTTCTCCTTCTTCCACTGAACTTTTTTACTTGGTCAGCTCGTTTTTAGTATTTTATCCATACAATATTATTTAATGTGGTATAACTATGATTCTGTGCAATGGGTTTCACATTTAGAATACTCGAATTTGCAGAAATTATTACAGACTAAGTAATCAATACGATGTTTTTAAATTATGCATTCATTACGAATCACTTTTAGGTACTAAAATTCTGCTTGCATTTGTAGTAATTTCTGTTTTTTTTTCAAAATTGCCTAGAAAATTGTACAACTCAGATCATACTCTCTTCTCATAATCTCCTTTCATTTTCATTGCAGCTGTAATTATATTGAACAGAACAGAACAGCTGTTCTAAACACCGGATTTCTTAACAATTTTGTGGAAAAACAAGAAAAAATCGTTCTGCATATTATACATATCTAGTAACTAAGCGTATCTATCTAAATCTTTTCAAGTTTTTCAAAGTATGCAAATAATTAAGAACATGAATGTATAAAATAGTATACGTACAAATTACACGTAAATTATGAATAATTTTGGGTTTTTCATGTAATGACAGCCAGGTTTCTAGGTTACTTTCTACAATTTTGTTTCATACGTGCTATATATCCTATGAAAGATACACTATGAAAAGTTGTGAATTTAGAATTTTTTAGTTTTCTAGGCTTGACAGTGGCAATTGGCCATAATATAATATTCTTACACATACACATTTGCGATACATAGCCGAAAAGAAACACACATACTATTTTGTCTCTGTGTGTTTGTTTGTTTGTGTGTATATGATATATATATATAGGCAATGCAATGGTATGACGGTGCAGAGGGCAAAAAGGGAAGTGCAACATTATATCTTCCTATTAGTTCCTATATATCTCGAACGTGTCAAAAGAAATTCGCAACAAGAAAATCTGTAGGTTCTAATTCCGGAATAGAAACATATATAGACAGAGAAAGAGGTCAATGTTACTCACACACACACAACTCTTACAAAAACGAAAGAAAGAAAACGATGAACAAGTAGCCTTGTAGTTCTCTATTATACAGTTTGTAGGAATTGGAATATTAAGACGACGAGGCAATGAAAAAACCTAAATTATATTTTCACAGTTTATCATAATTTACAATTCTTTACCCTGTGCAATATGGAAAATTATAAATATTATGATAATTCGCCCGATGGAATCGGGCTACCTTCTTACTTCTTTCAAAAATCAAAAAATGTTTGTACATATATAATATGTACTTTTAAATGCTTACATTTTTACCAACAACCCCCTATACTGGCTTATACTTTTATACAACTTCCATGATGAAGTACTCGCATATTGCAGTTAAATTGTCTATAATTGTTTTTATGAAACATTTTGAAAAATAAAATCCAGTATGTACTTTTCTTTCGGCTTTCAAATTTTTTTACTGAATCCCCATTCAAATGTTCCTATTATTTCCCCAAAGGCCATTCTTATTACTTATTTACGTAGAGTTATCCTATAAATATTAAATTAATGCATATGAACTGAATCGACAACGTCAGTGGTAAGAAAACCTTTTACTGTACAATTATTATTACTGTCATAAACGAGGTATATAACTTGACGTCAATCATTATAATATGAGGAAGTGGATGGAATAACCCGTTCAAGACGTATTTTCACTTTTTTGCATATTCTTATGTAGAAACACATGGGCTATTTTATAGAAAGTTAGAAATTTGTCAAAAAATTGCAAATATTTTTAATTTATTTATAAAAATTACTTAAATTCAAACAAAATATATGGCGATTTGTTTCTTGTGATTTTTCGAATTACAAAATCATCAGAAACGCCGTGGCGCCAAACAGGCGAAATAGGAAAACTCAAATATCTCGGCTTCTAGATGTCTTGAACGGGTTTTTCTATCCACTTCTACATATGATTCTTATAAGAATGGAGAGTGAGACGGAGAGTAGAATGAACTAGACTATCAAATCAAAAATTCTAGAATGACTAGAAGTTCTAGTCTAGAAAGGTTCTAGTAGAACCCTATACAACATTTATCACATTCAATGAACAAATCAACCATGAAATATCGAATATATCGATTTATTCATCCATCACATTTTCATTTCATTTTGCCAGTATGTATAGTATGTAGCAATTACACTGTACCTTCACTACTTTTACATGTTATTATTATGTCAATTTCATGATGACTATACCTAAAACATTTATACTATAAATTTTATAGTATAATTGATTTTATCTTGAATCAATCTATAACTGTCCTTCAATTAACTAAATGGAGTAGCCACAAACACTAAAAAAGTCATAACATTTGCTATTCCATGTTTTCTGACTACTTGTACATCTGAAATTGTACTCTCGGCAATAAATTTACATGATGGAAATTAAATTTCATTTGCATTTAGATTTTCAAGATCAAGATAAATTTGTATAATAGAGAATAGAGAAATATATTAGATAAATCGTTTCTCATCACTATAGGATAAAATGTAAAATGTAGAAAATAATATACTTCCATATTCTAGTTAAAAATTTATCTAACATTTAGTGTTGGACTAATTATAAATGAGAATACAAATTCAAACCATGAAACGAAGAAGAATCTTGGAAAACCAAAAAAATGAAGTAAAAAAAATTGTAATTTTTAAATGTACGAAAAGTTTATATACATATGCTTATTTATGCTACAAAGTTTGTAGTATACAAACGAATTTCTTTGTGTACTCTTTTTGTGACTCACGAGAGTCGAAAACCCTTTTCTTTTTTGACAATAAAACGAAATAGAAAATCTATATTGTGATAAAATCGTATCATTCGCCAATAAGTTCTCTCTCATATCTCACATCAACAACAACTGCTAACGGCATCGAATCAACCTACGGTCTAGCACAACTTGTGTACAGATTTTTTCTCCTTTGCAATCTCTAATCCAAGTCGAATAAATATAATAACTTAAATATAATATCTCTCTGTGTTTCTTCCTACACAAAAAATCACACCTGCCAAAAAATGTATGTGTATAATATACGGTCACACAAATACAAATGCAGCAACCTCGCTAATACCTTCTTTAGACGACATCGTCTCCATCATGGATCAAAGTGAGTATAATTTTATAGCTGTACTTTTTGTCCTACCTTCCCAATTATGACTTGTAACTTTACGATACTACGATATATTTTTCTGCATTTATACTTCCGTGAATTCTCTACAGTACTTGAATACATACATATGTTACACATATGTTTTTTACATATACTTTATTATAGGTACTTTGTAAACTGTATATGATTATTTTTTACTCCATTCCATATAGCATATGCATTATGCATGTTATGAAATATACAAATTTGAGAAATTGAAAATCCTATACCAAAAGAGTAAAACTAAACAAAAAGTAAGTGAAAATTTTTGTAGAATGATTATATTTGTCATTTACATTAAAGAAGAAAATATGTTTAAAAGCTTCAGAAATGTCCCCATACAAAATCAAAAATCTACAGAAAAGATGCGTGTGTAAACATACTTCATAGCTTTATACACACTCAATAACATACGTGTATGTGAACACTGTGGACAGACATTGGAGCAAATACTAATATCAATAACTCTGTCTGTAATTAATAAGCCAGAGGTACTTGTTGAACGTTTCATCATTCCTTCCCTACGGTTAACTTTATTTGAAGCTATGGCTATGAGATTCTACATCCAAAACTCCTACTCTATTCTACTCCTCTCTCAACTTGACTTGACACCCACGCAGTCTTCATCTGTGTCTTGAGAAAAAAACAGTCAACAGTTTAGACTTTAGAAGTAAACCGTTCAAGTTTTTTTTTTTGTAAAACCTATTCGTTCTGAGCAGCACATATTTATAATGTATATTCAACTTGAATGAAGATGGCCATTCATATTCTATTCAGCAAAGTAAAATAAAAAATAAAAAACCAGCGAACGTTTGTTCCTTCTGCGTTCCCATACAATATTACAAGTACTGAATACGCATACTGAATATACATAGTAAATATGAGATGACTAATGAGGTTAGAAGCTCTCACTGCATCCCGTTCATTTTTACGTTCACCTCAAAAAGAAAAAAAAACTCAAAACTCAAACTGGCGATTAGAAAATAGTAAATCCCCACGTGGGTGGTTCAGACTAAAATATTTTACGTATTACACATAGAGTTCAACGGTCACTCATTTCTCATGAAACATTTCCCGACGATTCCTCATCAAACTACATAAATAAATATATGGTGATACTTGTGTAAATAAATGACAATTTTTTTCAAAAGACGTTGACCTCCTTTAACAATTAATTATTAATATGACAACATTACCTAATAAAAATAGCCCGCATTATGCATTAAGAAACTGTTTTGATACTCATCATTCGAAACGTCTGAAAGGATAACAGAAATCAAATAAAACTAGTAATTTATCACTCACCTCTTTCAAATTGATCTTGGCAGTATATCTAATATCGCAATTTTCTCTCTTGAAAACGGTATTTGGTTTATCGCGAATGATAAAGACGATATCTGCTGGAATTTTCCCTGTTGTTTGGTCACCCTCTCGAGGGAACGTGATTTTGGTCCCAGCTTTCCATCCGGGTTTCACATTAATGGTGAGTACTTTGTCTTCCTTTCTCCTCGTACCATCCGCTCCAATCACATTACGAGAAATTTTCATTTTTTTTGTACATCCCTTATCGATATCCTCCAGACTCACGTACAGATCATGTTCTATGGCTGAGTCTTGACCCCCACCAAATTCCCTGGATTTACTAGGACTTCCATGTACATTGAAGCTCTGTGTTCGCCGTCCCATATTAGGCATCCCACCAATCCCTTGTCCCTGTCCCTGTCCAAATCCACCTGGCCCACCAAAGTTAATAAATGTCCCATTGACATTATCATTGTCTCCATCATCATCAAAGAGAGAACCACCGAGGCCGCCGATATTAAAAAATGATGCAAAAGGATCGGATGTTCCAAAGAATTGAGCAAATGTAGCTCGAGGATCCCCATGAAATTGATAGTGAAATGTATTTCCTTGACTGGATGGATTATGACTGTGATTTGAGGATCCATTGTTACCCTTCAAACCTTCCTCGCCATACTGATCATACACTTCCCTTTTTTTCTTGTCACTCAAAACTTCATATGCTTCTGCAACGAGTTTGAATTGTTCTTCTGCTTGCGGTGACTTATTCTTGTCTGGATGGAACTTGAGTGCAAGTTTTCGGTAGGCTTTTTTGATTTCATCTTCCGTCGAAGATCGAGGAAGCCCCAAAATTTTATAATAGTCTTTACCCATATTGTTTTTTAGCTGATTTTTTTTATGTCTATATCTGAAATCTGAAAGATTAAAAATGTCAAAAAAAAAGTATCTACATTAGTATCTGACTACGTAGATATTTAAATTCAACAAAATAGTCCTCAACTGTTTGTGCTGAATATAGAATTTTGGTATACCATAATAATCAACAAGTTACATGATGATGCAGATATTTTCTATTACCTTGGGACTGTTTTGGTCAAGTCGTCGCTTTAAAGGTGAATCCTGATGATTAACTTACATAAACACAATTGAAATCAATATCCTACACACAAAAAGTAGTATTCACCAAGTTGAAATAGTAGTAGTTGTTGTTGTATTAATGATGATATTGCTGTTGAATTAACAACTTAGAACAAGAATTTAATGTTCAACAGATCAAAGTGGAAAATTATTTAATCTTTAAGCAAATAAGACTTAAATATACTTCAAGTGTGCATACAAATTCCTTCACACCACTGTATTTTTATTTAGATTATTTAACAATCAACGCACTGTGTAAATTTTTGTAGTAAAGTTAGACAAATTGGTAAACGAAATATCAAATGCGAATAACAAATAATCAATGTTTGTTGCTGACTTATTATTTAATTTAGCTCAACGACCAGAGCAGAGTCGGTACGTTACAGACAAATGTTTGAGACGAAATGAAGAGTTGGAAATGTAAACGGAATGTTCGAGAGTGGGAATAATATGTACGTCAATGTTTATCAAACGACCATATAATTTCATTGTGTTTTTCAAATCTTCGCGCCTGGTAGTACTTGAAATTTAATCTCGAATTTTATTTTACTTCACACTTCACAATTAAAAGACGGTAAGTTTGTGTTTTATCTTGGAAATTATTATAGGTACATAAAATATCTGCAATTACGTAGGCATATTTTAATGTTTTGCCATTTTATATGGAGCCTGTGAATAATATTCGCAATATTAATGTAAACTTTGCATTATACAATTGTAATCTAACTGACATTTGAAAAAGACCGTGTATATAGGCGTAGATAGGTACATATACGGTATATGCGAACAAAATTAAAGACGAGATTTAGTAAGTCAAGTATTAAATAAAAACTGGTTTCTAGACTAATTGTAAGTAGACATTCTCGTCGGTTGTTGTTGTTGAGTTGGCAAAAGATTTGTTTCATTCATTCACTCATTTTTGTGATACTCGAATATTAATTAATAAATATCGGTCTGTAAGTTGAACTTGTAAGTTGAACTGTGCCATTTCGTTTAAAGTTAACGTGACATTAATTATTAAAATAAAACTTCATGTGATATTTAATCATTCTCAGTAGCTTATTATTTTTATTAAAGTTTATTTCATTTCATTTGCAGGATTTGTCGGTTTTTGTGCAAGATCGATTGTCTCCGTTTTCGAAATTTCGGAAGCTATATATTCTAGAAAAATTTAAGAAGAATGCAGGTACTTTATTTAATTACTTATTTACAATACTTTATTATTTCAATTTTTGATGTGTTTGCGACTATATGCTTCTCTCCATGTATGTGTAAATTAATTTTGTATTTTAATCGATCATTATGAGGATCTACTTACTTATGTTCATTGACAGTAAAAAAACTGTCGTTGTGTAAGACATGATTGGCGAAATTTTCTCATGCGAATTTGTACAAAGGATTGCATTGCAGACAATTGCAATTCTAACCTTGTGAATGAAAACTTTTCAATGAAAATTATTTTCGTAAATTATAATCTTTGTTTCGTTTTTTAGGTTGAAGTTGTGAGTTCCAGTGGGAAGCATCTAACGAATATCGAGTCTGTAAGTTTCTTTTGTCTATATATGTAATTTAATATTGACTCCATTGTCATTGTTATAAATATATCGTCCTTCTAGATTCCTGATGATGCTACTGTATTGGATCTAAAAGACCGAATTCATACTGCAAAAAAAGGGCCGTATGTGGGTCGTCAACTGCTCCGTCTGGAACCACGTGGGAAACCTTTAAAGGACACTGATACGGTCGTCAAGGCTGGTTTATCCTCTGGCTCTAAAATTTACCTGAAAGATCTTGGACCTCAAATCGGTTGGTCCACTGTTTTCCTTGCCGAGTATGCTGGACCACTTTTCGTCTACTTGTGGTTCTACACTCGCCCATACATCTTTTATGGGGAAGGAGCTGCATTAAAACCATATGCTAAAGTTGTGCATATTGCGGCTGCAGCTTGGTCTTTTCATTATGCAAAACGACTCTTGGAAACAATTTTCGTGCATCGATTCTCTCATGCTACAATGCCCATCATGAATCTGTTCAAAAATTGTACTTACTACTGGGGATTCACAGCATACGTAGCGTATCATGTCAATCATCCTCTCTACACTGCACCTGCTGATCTCCAAGTCTACATTTCACTTGCTTTCTTCTTGGTAAATCAATTCATATACATTTATAAATATAATAATATATGAATGTATTTACCATTTTAATTGTCATCTACGTATTTATAATCTACTTATTGTATTATTATTATTATTATCCGTTTTCATAGATTTCTGAACTTGGGAATCTGAGCTGTCACATTCTGTTCCGGAATTTACGACCGGGTTAGTGATTTATTTATTATTAAACGCCGCTTAATGAAATACTTAACTATTATACTCCCAACAAATTGTAATTGATCAGTTCTTTTTTTTCTCAATCATTGACACATTGCGACCTTCCAGTCGGCTCAACTGAAAGAAGAATCCCATATCCAGACTCAAATCCTCTCACGGTTCTCTTCAATTATGTTTCTTGTCCAAACTACACTTATGAATTCTACTCATGGCTTGGATTCGCTGTAATGACTCAATGCCTTCCAGGTAATAAAAGACCTATGTCTAAACTAATTATGTATTTATTTACGAGTATATAGTAATAATTATGATGAGTTATATTTGAATGAATTGTGTATTTTTTTTTCACAGCGGCTTTGTTTGCCTTCGTCGGCCTTTATCAAATGTCGGTTTGGGCTCTCGGGAAGCACCGTGGCTACAAAAAGGTCAGGGGTCAATAAGAAGGGAAACCTTATTAATAATGAATTATTAGATAAATTTTAGTATCACAAGTAATACTATTTTTGTTTGTTTTTTTATTTAGGAATTTGAAAAGTATCCACGAGGTCGAAAAGCCATCATTCCATATCTCCTTTAATTGCACGAAGAAAAATACGTTTATTTTATTATTTGCTCAGCATGTCAACTCATAGATTTTCATATATGCAGTTAGATATTTAATTAAATTCCAGTTAATAGTTTGATATAAAATAATTACTACTTAAATACTTATATCCTATGTTTACTAAAAGGCATTATTGTATTGTTATCAATTGAGAATGCAAAAACTAGGCAAGAGTTCCTACAATCAGTGTCAGTAAGTAATAGAATATGAATTACATACAAAATGTATTGCAAATTTTGTAAGACTTGCCCATATTGGTACATGTATAGGAAAAACGAACAAAATTCAGTTAAGGTAGTAAATTTATTGTTTCAATTTAAATTTTCTTGAACTATTGCAATGATTAATTTGATGAATAAAAACTGGACTGGTTATTATTTCACAACAACAACAGAAATGTTAAGATGTTGTCGAATGAATGATCATGGGATAACTTTTACTTTCTATACACCCGTATTATCGAATTTCAAACCCTTTTTCCAGTTTTACACTTTTTCATGTTAAAATTGGATCGTATTTAAACCGACAGTAATACTTTAATGTATTTATAGTATTTTCATTTATTTTGGCACATGCACTACAAGATAAATCTAAAGTTCTAACTAAAATTAAGAATTCTTCGGTACTACTTGTCGTATACATATCAAAAATATGTATTAACATTAACCAAAAACAAAATAAAATTGAGGGACTGTAATGGTGTATTAATAATATGAGAGCACTTATACGAGCTTCGAGGCAGGACTTTATAATTATTATCATTAAAATTAAAATTTAAGCATCTGTAGTATTAAACAGTTTAATTTAAACCTCGCATTACTAATCACTGCTCTTATTTTTTGTTAGAAAATAACAGTCGAAATACGCAAATCTTTTTTCTATTACTTTGTATTGAACACAAATTGAGATTAACTATAATAATAGTGATTTAACGTAGGCTTGGCATTGCTAAGTCTTGATTTGGGTACCTACAAAAAACGAAAACTTACTTCCATGTCCTATCAACAATGAAAGAAGTAATGGGAACAGATTTTTTTAAATTCACCGAGTCCACCTGAGAAACCTGAAATCCAATATTTTTAATTTTATTATCAAGACTATTATAGTTAGACGTGAATATAGTGACGGAATTAAAATAGAAAATCTTTTGCACATTTTCACAACATAATATTAAAATATTATATGTCACCTTTGTTCCAATCAAAATCACTTCATTTAGATTTTCGCAGTCCTGAAGGCCGTGATCTAAGGAAAGTTTAGTAATATTTTGAACTTGTCCTGTAAAGTTATTTTCCACAACAAAAGAACGCAGAACTGTGTGTATGCAACAAAAACAAGAAAAAACACCAACCATTAATACTATGTAGTTTTCAGTGAAAGTAAAGTGACTGAATAAACAAGGTTCAATGATAAAAATATAAAAAAATTAAATGTAAATGTACTCACGTTTGAGATTTCCAACATAAGGAAACTCGCGTTTGACTTTTTGATCTAGATTCTTGTTGAGATTGAGCGACTCTAGATTTTTTGTATTGGACACACCAATGATTCCAGCATCAGTTAACTTCAAATTAGGTCCATAGACACTGAGTCGTCTCAAACTAGTCAGTTTATAGAAAATAGCTCGGATTTGTTCATCATCAATCTCACTAATGCTCATAGTTGATAATTTAGGGAAAGCCATAGCTAGATCAAATAAGCGAGGGACCTCATTCCGTCCAATATCAAGTTGATGCGAATAAGTTGGGAAATCCACAAGGGAGAAATGAATTTCTTCTAAAAAGTCTCCCTGAATCAATGTAGAATCACTACCGGAAAAAATGGCTGAAAATAACTTATTGACACCATAATCCCCGTCTCCCTCACTTGGATCATTTCCATTCATTTTTAGATGCTGAAGATTGGGCATCGCTTGGAGAAAATTGAAAGATGAAAACATGTCGTTGGTCACTTCAAAGTAAGTTATAGTAGGTAAGTACATTTGATGAAATATCGAATCAAATTTATTGTCAGGTTTTGGTCGAGACTCTCGCGTCAGAGTCAAATTCTGAAGTGTCTCATAGAAATTTGGATTCTGAAGGATTTCTCTAATGATGAATGAGTTCAAACATCTTTTGATAAAAATGTCCAAATGCGTCAGAGGGAAATCCAAAACCAAATACAGTGGAACCAACTGGTTAATTATTATGTCATCATCTCTGAGTCTGTCCACGCTACTTGATGGCATTTGACTACATCTAAAATGTAACAATTGCATTTAAAAAACTTAACTTATCTAGTATTCTTGATTATTATTTCACTACTGTATTTTAAATACCTTTACTACTACATATTGGTAATGTTTAATATTCATGAGAAATCGTATTCTTACTTACGTGTAAAATATATTTAATTTTTCCAGCCGTAGGGGTTGAGGTAATCTGCTCGACATTAACGCACTCACGACTTCCAACATTTCTGCTGCCGTCAAATCTATCATCTTCAATTCCTACAATGCACATGAAAATGGCTTTTTTAATTAGACTATACTCGCTGTACCATACAAGAGTATATATGGACTGAGTAGTTGATTTAGAATCGGTCACGATTTTAGACTATTTGCTGAATTCCCGACCAAGGATTGTTGTATAATTCTTTTTCAGTTCTTTTCAAAACTTTGACTTTTGGCTGAAAAACCTATTTTTAATACTCTGCTTCTGCTATTTCTTCATTATGATTTCATAGAAGACGAAATGAAAGAAAATATTACTTGAAGATTCGGATACGCCATAAAAATTTCTAGCCATTGAAGAGGGAACACTGCTCCAGGCTTGGACCGGTAGTGAAAGCAAGTAAGTCCATGTCGAGGTTTGTAGGATAGTTCTTGCCCAATTGGAACATCCTTTAGTTTGTGGACCTATGAATAAAAATTGCAATTTTTCAGGAGTGGTTACAAATGGTGAGCCTTGTAAGTATATAATGCATGAAGTATATACGAATGAATTATTAAATTGAAATACTTACGTAACTACTAGAATGAATGTCGTATAATGCACCACCCTGATTTTCAATTTCCTGCAAGAGTCCAGTCAAGGAGTTTGCTGCTGAATAAGTTGGGAGATTCACAACCAGTTTAGTCATCTTCGGTGCGTATTCAAAAAAGAAATTTCGTATGGTGGACAGACCGCCGGTGATACTGAAATCATCTAGTCGAAGGCTTATCAAATGAAGGCCAATTTTCCTCAGAATATTAATCATCAGATCGTCCGTATTTTTTGACGTCGAGTCCTACAATAAATATTTGATAATATTACTTTTTTTTTTATTACAATCAATCTTCAAAGAGCAACCAATCTTCCATCCGGTGTTATATATGCTTCAACTAAAAATCAACTTTTATTATAGATTTACTGGAGCGTTCATATCGATGGGCTCCTTGATTATCCATTTTGGATCTAGGTGAAACCGATTAGATGGCAATTCCTCCGGTGTGTAGTTCTGGAATGTGAGCCAGAAGTATAATGCAAATCTTTTGGTGATTCGATAGACAAATCGTTTATTCAAATCTATCACACCCACCGAAGCGCACAAAGTACATGTCCGGCGAAAATTTATTAAATCCTCCCAGTCTTCCATCCAGGAACAGACTCCTTCTAATGCCTATATATATTTTAAGAAGCACACAAAAAAAATTAAAATAAAATATATGATGATTACTAAATAATACCATGTGCATTGATTAATTTTATAATTATTATACCTGAGCTGTCAAATATTCATTTTCAAATTTATTTCTTTTCTGGTTGCGGTCATTCGTGGGTGGAGCTCTCATATCATTTTTACTGTCGTTTGTAGTCGATACTTGAGGTAGTTTATTTCCCCTCTTTACATAACCAGCCTACGACAAGAAATTACATACATTGGTTAATACACAAGTTTAACAACTTGACACAACGCTGTTGTGTCAAAAGTATACATTATATCGAAAATTTGAATAAAACAAAAACTTCTTCTAAATTCAGTCTGCATATAATATATGGCATATATGATTTATTACTTAATCATGAGATTGTATTTTACAACGAATAAAATAAATACATAAATAAAATATCTTACCGGAACTCCGACACTAATAGAGTTTTGAGCTGCTCTCGACCAACCCGAATTTGCAATACTATCTAATGAATGCTCAGTGGATTCGGGCGATGCCACTGATTTCGGATGGAGCAATAAGTTGTTGGATTTAATAGTGGGACTAGGACTAATAGCATCGAATTTCGGAGGATAAGGAATCCCTCTTGGCTATTTTAGTATCAAAAACACAAAGAGAAAAAAAATTTCTTCACTAATGATAATTTGATAAATTATTATTAATAAGAAATGATTGTAGAATAAGTATTATTATAATAATTTCTTACTTCAAATGGCGTAAAGTCGAGCCATTTTGGCACTTTCGAAGTCGAATTACTAACATTCCAAGACGAGGCTAAAAAAATAATTTTTTATTATTTCTGTCTGATGTGTATACAATGGCCATGTATAGTAATAAATAGTAGTTTGACGTTGTCTCTTTCTTGTGATATTATATGTCATAAAATAATTTTGAAACTATATATATTACCTGCTGTTTGGTGTGCTGGAACTTCTTCCCCGGAATCATCAGATTTAGGTGGTGTAAGAAAAGAAGCCAACATTTCGTTGTCATCCGTTTGAACATTTGTAGTCTTGCTTATTGAAGGATTTGGAACTTTCTCTCGGGATCCCATGAGATTACACAATTTGGATCCTGGTTTACACAAAATACTAATGTCGCTATTTGTATTACAGCTCTCGTCCCTGGGACAATCGATTTTTGTTGAATGAGGATTTCCCCAAGTTCTATACGCAAATGAATTTAATGACGTGGCTCGTCCACGTCCTCGACCTGACTTGTCCCACCGGTCCATTTTAATTGAAATATTGCGATAGCAAATCTTATTTTGACGACAAAGCTGGAAAAAAACAAACACGTGATATTTATAAAATTATCCTATTAAGTAAGTACAAATATCTCTTTGAGTTTGAATACCACTTTGAATTCCAAAATTTGGAAATATTTACTTAAGCTGCTTAAGTTAAGCAAACTTGTTTTACTTAATAATAATAAGAGTACCTGAACGATTAGTGCACGTATAATGTATTAGATATTTCACAACGTGCCCACTCGATTTCTCAATTCCAATCACAAACTGCAAAAGGGCAAATCTTGATAGCTTCTGTACATTTATAATATCTCATTTATTATCCACATGGTTTAAATTATTTAAAACTTTGAAATCCAAAGCACAAAAATGCACAAAATAAAAAATGAATTTATCCCAGAATTTTTGGAATTTGAAAACGACGGACTTGGCACATGTTAAACATTGAATTTCTTTTGTAAATGTAGGTATTTATCATCAAGAAAAGTTACAAATGGAAATATTATTAGGTAGTACAACTTGCTGTTATATACTCAAGAAAAATCAAAGTAAATTGTGTAAATAAGTAGATATGAAAATAAGTAATAATGTGCAAATATTTGTAGTCATATATATTCGCATCATTTGAATGCATGTACCGATCATATATACTTCAAAGTGTACTTATTTCTGCCTAATTTCTGTTCCAATTTTTATCCTTCAATGCGGAACTAGAGGAATTTTAGAAATAAAAGTAGGATTCCTATACACATAAAAAAAATTCATACGTCATTTTTAACTATATGATGTGCTTAAAAGAATGTCTGTTTTGTATTAGAAAAACTCATTCACGTTTGAAAGGAATACATGCTAGTACATTTCTGGGGCTTTCTGACTTTTCATTATAATAATATAAATAAATATACCTATGTACAGGACCTATTGGATATTCTCACGCAGTGAGCGAAAGCAAGTCGTGCTCGTTGTTCGTATTGTAGTAAAAGCGCATACATGTATTTTTGAGGAGTAGATATATAGAGTTTATTATGTGAAGGAAATTCTACATTGAAGTCTAGTCTCTACCATTCTCTTTGGTATAAACTTGTGTGCTGCCTGGAATTCTCTCAGTCTGCCTCTGTCTTTGGTTCCCATCCCTTCTCCACATGACGAACCAGAGTCTAAGAGTCTCATTTCCCACTGTCTTCGGGTCAATCTCTGAAAACCTAGTCAGTTTTTCTCCAGTGAGTGAGTGGGATAGAGAGAGAGAGAAAGACACATTCAGTTTTCGCATTGTACATCCTCACAAAATAATAAAGTAATAAGGACTATGTGAGTAGACAAAAACAAAAATCAAAGGATTAAATATTTCTATAGGAAATTCAATGTGTGACCCAGGATTCTTTTCTATTTGCTTCCAAATGTTCAGATGAGTTCGAGGGCTTTTCTAATTGAATAGTGTGTGGGTATCGTTCAAAATAAAAGTACTGTGCGTTTGATACGAAATTAAGATAAAAAATCGGAGTCACTCACTCCGGTTGCGGCATACGAAAATTCGGCTGTCCACTGTGGAGAGAGAGGAGACTTGGAAATGTTCCATGTACTAAAGTCTATAGTGCAGTTTGTACATTTTATATCCGCAGTCGAACGAAAAAAAGAGTCCCACTAATTTTAAACTGTGCTCATTATGTTGACCTTTGCGACCACAAAACAAGTGAGAGTTCCTATCGTTGGGACAGAACTCGGGTGATTATCTATTCCCCAATTTTACATTCATCACGTCCGTTTTAAATTTCGAATGATGACGATCACAATGTCACAACGGAGATGTTGACTAAAGTGTAGACGGATGTGGGTGTTTGGTTGCCGTTTGAACTTTCTGAACAAGTTCCTCACAATGGGCACGATGGGTTCTCCCCGGGATTTCCTCTTCTTTCTCACCCTGCTCACCATGAGCTTCCCATTTGTGAGTATGTACGAGCCAGGTGAGATCATTTTGTCATTATAATTAATTGAATTATTTCTGCAGAAAATAATCCCATCCAAAGTTCCTTTTATACATGGATGCACGACTGCCCAATCATATCCCTCATTTTGTCTCAGAAAAACATTACAATGGTTTAAAAACTGAATTTTTATGCACCCATTTATCATTTAATTCCTATATATAAGTACTTGTATGTAAAATCCATATAAAACCACGGAAATTCTATGCAGCGATAGATCGATAAGTATACCTTTGATTTGTATCGACCTGTTTACACACACACCAACATGAAATCTTAATTGTGAATCCAAAAAAAAATTTTTTGGAACATTTTTCATTTTACATATCTTCCTATCACAATGTGTGTTCATGTCGACTCTCCGGTTTTCCATCATTTTTCCTTCGAGTTTTGTAAGAACGTGGCTGGTTGTTGGAGCTCAGAACTCGTTTGACGACCACAAATACCATCGACCATCGTCTACTTTGAATTCTCTCGTCGTATCGTATCGTATCGTATCGTATCAGATATCATCAACACATAATATGATTTTTATGGAGGGGAAAGAAAAATTCTGGTCATTTGTCTACCACTAACGAGTATTTTGTTTCATAACAATGGTGCTCCAGTCTCTCCACTTCTCTCGCTCTCTCTCTCTCTCCCTCCTTTTCCTCTGTACATTTAAATCTCACGTCTCTACTCCTGTATGAATGGGAGAATTCGAATTGACAATCGGCTCATTTGTTTAAATTCTGTCAACTGTCCAATTCCGATCGCCAACGCCAATGAAATACAACGACAGCTATTTTGAATAGTACAAATTACGTGTGAAAAGTTTTTTTTTTGTCAATCTCCAATGCCGTCCTCATTTAGTATTTAACAATTCATTTCACTCCCTTTTGTATTCAAATTCACGCTTCAAAAAATTAATTCTTTTGACACCTTCCGATTTTTTCTATCTTTTGTTATTCAAATTAGGTGTGCTAAACTAATTTACATTTATAATGAGGAACGACCACGATATGGGAGAAAAATAGTAAACAAAACAGGAGCAAATTCGGATACATACAGCCAGAATTTTAGCTTTTATGGTAGCGTGACGAAATAATGACACAAAGTTGTCTTTGGGTTTGCGCGCGAAAGGGTTGAAACTGCGCGTTAATTTTAATTGCGATTCAAAGTCACAAGTTTACTCTCTAATTGTGCTAAGTATCAAGATTTTACATATTCGGGTTACAGAGAATTCGGACCGAGAGTGAAGTGCAGCACTTCAAGTGCTTCCAAAACGAGTTTTTCCGTAGCACTTTTTAGAAGCTGAACCGAGCAAGTCATAAACCTGGCATCACTTTCAGGAGGAACGGATTCCCAAGTCAACAGTTTACCGGTACTTAAGAACCTTCAGCAGTGTGGGCGATATAAAATTTAAATCAAATCCGGGTCGTCCTGCAACTGTAGCAACTCCGAATCGGATGGACTACATGAAAAAGCACTTTGAAAAGGACTCATCAACAACAACAGCGGAAGTTGCCCACAAGTTGAAGATGGGTCGAACGTGGGTCAGCAAGGTTAAAGTTCATGAGTTGGGCTTTCCACCACGAACAAAGAAAATCTCCCCCAAGTACACAGAAATGGACGAGGAGGGAGGGAAATCATGATGTAAATTTGTCGATCAAAAAATGACATGCAAATTACTTGTGATTGACGACGAAAGTTTTTTCCCTTCCGATCCCAAGAATGTCTCAACTCGTCAAGATTATTATACATCCGTGTTTGCTTGTTTAAGACACAAAGAAAAGTATCCGAAAAAATACCTCTAGTGCAAAGAAATGGACATACATTGAGGCAAACGAGGGAATTTGTACCCAAACAAAAAAATCCTCCTAATCTTCCATAATGTCGTCCCATCCAAAAGTCCTGGGTACTCATCAATTGCTACTACATTAAGAAACGACAGTCTTAAAAAAATCGGGGAGGATTCCCACAGATTTCAGAAATATGAATTAAAATGTAGCGGAGGAGTGCGGAAAAACCCTCGTAAGGGGTCTTTGAAACAAAATGTCCTCTCTCTCAACCAAAAGAACTAGACAGGCCATAGTTGGCAAATATATTTAGCTACACTTGTTGTCTCTACAGACCCATATTTACATTTAACGAATACCTTCTCATTATTGAGAATTCTAAAGAAACGTTTTGTGCCATTATTTCGTCACGCTACCTTAGTTATAGACTATTTGACTATTTGTAAATGGTTTCAAATCGTACATGATGGTGAAATCGACTACGGATTTTGCGAGTGCCGCTGAAACTGTGGTCGAAATCCCAAATAGAAGTATATTTGGGCTTTAAACTTCGTTCAGTTACAAAGGAAAAGCGAAGACAAAAAAGTAGGTTAAAAAGTGTGAAATGAGAAAAGGTAGAGATTTGAGCTAATGGAAATCGTCTTTTATATCTTGGCCATTACAATATTGAGGTAAATGGAAAATTTTGAAATCATTTTTACAGCACAAGATTAAATTCATCGATGATGAGTGATGATGAGTAATGGGAGAGAAAGAGCAGAGAGAGAGGGACGAAGAGCCTCAATAGTAACAAAATATAAAATGACAAAATCTCTTAACTTTTAACTACAAGCGCTAATTGACTTGCTAATTCATTTCGTTTGGACAAAAGTTCATAATGCACAATTCCCACCCTGTATTTATCGATGTTAAACTTGCAAGGGGTATACTTTTTGAATTATTATTGCTAATTGCGCCACACTCGCACTTTACTTTTAACATGATAATAATAAAATGTAAGAAAAAAACGGTATTCCATAGTGTGTTCATATTCATAGTGAATAGTTAATTTTTGTTATGCCTTAGCCTTATGCATACAAACAATGGAAACTCATATGAAGTTGAATATGTATTTTTTAATCGTATTTTGTTCATGCAGTTTAGGAGCAGGAGAAGCATGTCTTGATTCTTGATTGTATACGAATTTTCGATTAGATTGGCAAAGCGATGAGCAAATTAAAGACGCTATACGTGTGCGATGTGGTTCTCCATGTGTACTGTGTGTAGAATCTGCCTATAGAATGTGTGTGTGTGTTCTCTTGTATATCAAGGGATAAAATGCGAAATTCGGGATTAAAAAAAAACTGACTTCGCTTTTACTTTTACTTTGCTCACACACATACACCACAGCTGTCACCTCACATTAAGGCCGAACATGAAAAAGCTTTTTACAAATTCCCATTCATAGCCAAAGCTATCATGTGAGAGTGGGCATTTGAAAAAATATTATTATATGAGTTGATTTACGGCCAATTTCTTTCTTACCCCCCTCACAGCTATAACCCTCACACACACTCTCTCTCTTTCTCTCTCTTTCTGTAATATCCAGATTGAGGGGAAACCTTTGGGACAATTTATATTAAATGTTTTCTTCCAAAGTCTCTCCATGTAATATCCTCGTCTCTTTCTCCCAACTTCTAAAATTGAACCCCATTGCAAAATAGAGTGTGAGAGAGAGAGAGAGAACTCAAATCAACTCAAGAACAATTTTGTGCAAAGCTCTGTGGAGTTCTCTCGCAAACTTTTACGATTTTGATTTTTTTATTATGCGCTCGCCGTAATATCACAAGGTACAGCATTAAATGTGTCTTGTGTCTTCACGCAAGTTCATTTGCTGTAACGGAATTTTTCTTTGTCTCATTTCATTCCCAGTCGAATTTCCAATCTCAAAAATCCGTCGTCACAGCTGTTTCCTATATGTTAAAAATGTAAACCCTTTAAAATACTGAAGAAAATCCTTGTAGATAACACAAGTTTTTGGATTCAAATCAAACCAAATTTGACCATATTCTAGAAATTTCACAACATTCTTTACCAACTCTTCACTTTCCCTTTTGAAAAAGAATAATGCAAAATAATTCAGAAGAGTCTCTGTACTTACAGATATATATATAGTTTTTTTAAATTAAACAATGTAAAAAAAAATAGAACTGTAATAGAAAAAAATGAATTTAATATCATCAAAAGAACTTTGAGTGATAAATGTGCACAAAGGTTTTGGAGGCAGAAAAAGAAGTCTGAAAGAGCTTGCCTTGGAATATCCCCATGAATATAGTTGGTGAGGAAATTGACTCAGACTTTCGATCTTGAATTGGATTACACTGGAGCTGTATAAAATTGAAAAGCAAAAATCTTTCATAGTTTGAGTCAAATTCTCTATAATAAAGAATCGTCGAGAAAATCTGAGCAACAACAAGAGCAATTTTAACTCTCGCTTTTATTCAATGATTCAATTTCCCCCTGATAAACTATAACAAAGCTTTTAACTCGCTGTCTAAAGTAAAATGTCAGGTTAATCAACTTAGAGCACTCGAAAATTCACCTCAAGTTCTCTTAATGGGCTTTTAATGTGTTTGTATATGTGACGAGTATAAATTTGAATTTTGAATAATTAATTATGAATGTATAGAACAGTGCAGAGTTGCATCGCCATATTGCACAGTTTTCTCATTATATCCTTTTACATGGGACTTTTGAACTTTGTTGTGAACACTAATGGAATTATGATAATGTTAATAATGATGCAATTAAAATATAGTTTTTAATGTTGATGATAATGATTGGGACAAGTTTTCCCCATGGACTTTGTTGGACCAGGTTGTTCCAAGCCACTGGGACTGATGACGGGCGAGATTGAAGATTGGCAATTGTCCGCGAGTTCCGTCAAACCTGGAGATCCGTCATGTGCCGTCAAATTTGCTCGACTTCATCAGCCTGGATCTCAAGCATGGTGTGCTCATCATAATCCGAATCCAAATCAAAATCGAGTGGGACATATTAAAAAAGTTCTAGCAGAGACTGAGCGTCAAAATGACTTGGGCTTCAATTTGGTGGAAATTGAGCGGAGTAGTCAAAGTGAGAGTCATTGGATTCTGGTGGATCTCGGTGTGACAACTAAAGTGAGACGAATCCTCATTAATCCTATATGTACTTTATGTACACTGTGCACACTTTTATTATTGTGCAAATCACACAGAAATAATTTCCTTGTTTGGACAATGACTTTTTTTTAAAAAATGGTTTGACAGGTGAGTGGCCTTTTGACACAGGGGAGGGGCGATGAACTCGAGTGGGTCACCTCCTTCACATTCGCGTATAGTGAGGATGCTTTCAAATGGGATTTCATACACAATTTCTACGGCAAGAAAATGGTGCGTAATAAGAACATTTGTTGTCGTGTAAATGGGATGAAAATTTACAAAAGACAAGACATTGGAAATCGTAATTCTTGACATTTGAAAACAGCATTTTTTCCTTCAATTTATATTCGTAGACATTCCGAGGAAATTCAGATTCTCATTCAATTCGGTCCATCTGGCTCAATTCCCCGGTAAATGCAAGATTCGTCCGAATTCACATTCTTGAATGGCATCGCTACCCCAGTCTTCGACTCGAAATCCTCGGATGTCAAGGTAAACGATAACACTTTCTTTAATTATTTTACTAAGTTAAATTATGCAATGATTGGAGCATCATTTACTATATACTCAACACGGCTTTTAGACTCTCTATTTCGTTCAGTTTCGTTAGTTTTCATTTGTAATTTGGAAAAATATCAAAAAACTTGCCATTTTTCTGACTTACTCACACGAATTGTAAGGCATATCATTGGCTCTTCCTCCACATGTTTTATGGTTTACAGTCATCAGGACTTAGGATTTCTACATACATAAAAATCTTTACTCAAGTTCCTACAATTGTCTATTGTGACTCGAATCCTCATTTAGTCTGTATTTTGCCCATTTTGTACCAGGAAAAATGATTTTTTTTCAATATACACATGGAAAAAAAACTGAGAAAAGGGAAGTGCTTTCACTGTACTTTCCCTATAACACTCTCCTCTTAACTTTCTCTTTTGGCTAAAATGCTTTCTCCCCAAGGAGTGGTGTATGGTATTACACATATTAGATTCGCTCATGAGACGAGAGCTAAAGAGGAACGTGAGGTTGTCTACTACTTGTAAGCAGAACGGGAGGAGTGTCTCCATGTCTGTGTGTGTGAGACTGCTGACATGATGATGATAAATGGAGGCTGTCAACTCAACAGCTGTCACTCTCTATCCGGGTTTCCTTCTCTTTCCTTCTCTTTCTCTCTCTCTCTCTCTCTCTCTTTGACTCTCTTCAGATAACCAATATTAAATTTCTTCCGCATTTCCCTCTGTACAAAACACTGCAATGGACTGTAGAACATGAAATATGTACGCTCAATTATATTATAAAAGACAGAAGCAGCAGACAAACAGCTTGGAATTTCAAGTTTTTTTTTTGAAATTGGATTTTTCAATGGGACAAATTCTCTCTCGCTCTCTCTCTCTTTCTTCTTCATCTTGTTCTTGGTCTCTTATTCTGCTTCTCCCGATGACTGATAGTTCTCTATGTGATTTTGATTCTGATTGCTATCGTAATTGTGGTTTTGATTCGACGGCCAGAGCACGTACTGCATTATACGCTCAACAGCGTATAAGTAGTCTCGTCTCCATTCTCAACCAACAACAAAATTGTTTTTGGAGAATTAGAATTCAGAGACTCAGACAGACTCAAGGCCGCGTTTCTTCATTCACATTCTCTTTATATATCTATAGGATACGAAAAACAAATTCACAGGGACCATAGACGCATCTGAGCTCAAGTCAGCCTGTGCATGCCCAAAACATTTAAAAATCTCTTTTCCACTTTGACAAAAAAAACTGTCTTCTGAATGGACATGAAATTGAAATAGTCTTTGCGTTATGTGTGTCAAATATGGGGAAATGTGATGAATTTCCCGGTTGGATGGATGTTATATTGCTTGTGAGTCTCCAACCTGTATCTGTATTTATGTAGAAAATAATTCAAATGATTTTGTACATTCTGAGAGAAAAAAAAAAGCTGAGGATTATTCCCTCCGCTTAAGAAAATCTGTAATGAAAAAAAGGGTAAAAGTTAGAAATCCTGGTAGAGGTATGTACGATACATACTTAAAATTTGACGCAAAATCCATGTAAGAATTCAATTGCATTTTATATTCACGAGGATAATTCTGTTGAGGATGGAAGTAGAAGTAGAGGTATAGTATGCAGTCAGAGTAGAATTAAATCACTTAATTCACGATTCAAAAAGTCATATCCCATTTTCTGCTTCTTCTCTCTCACTTGTGTATGTTTTGCTTATAGGGGTTGAGTTAATTCAATTGTCGCTCTCAACTCTCTCGTATCCCTTCAATTACCCCCGATGGAAATTCAATTACAATTGACAACAATTTATTATTATTACTACTTTGATGATGATGATGATTATTATAGGATGAGTACGAGGAGCAGGATGCTTTCAAATAATATTCTCAATTGTCCATGAATAGAAATGAAGAGACTCACTGTGTAATTTTCTAAAGGAAAATTTGTTTAGGAATCAAGATCACACAAATTATTACATATATGTCTCTTTTTGTACACTGACGAGTCTGATAACCAAATGAGGGAATATAAAATGTGAGAATCACTTTGTACTCTGGCAATCTGTATTAGAAATATATGGCAATTGTTTTTAATCTCTCAAGAGTATCCTTTAGATTCAATAGTCTCATCTTCTACATATACGTATGTATTTATGAAATACAGATATAATTTTATGTGGACACAACACATTCCCATTTTGTAGCGTATCGCGCACAATTCGTGGGAGCAAATATATTATATATATATATATATATACATATATGTGTTCGTGTGTGGAATACAAATGGAAATTGAAAGGAGGCTCATCAATATCCATCAGTCTCAGTTGTTTTTTCATTCCCGTCATTTTTTAGGTATATATATATATATATGTTTGTTGACAGACCGTTTAGCGTTGTGTATGGACTCTCTTCCCTTTTCTCCATACTCCGATGATATTTTTCTGACGTACCTATTTCCTTTGTTCATTTTCTATGCGAGTGACACTGGCGTGAGTTTCCGGTGTAGAAAAGGCTTTTGCGTAGTACAATAACCATGGTTTTTAATAAATTGATTGAATTGTGAGGTTAAATATGCTCCAAATAAAATTACACAATGACTTCTTATAATGGAGCATAATCTCTCTCTCTCTCTCTCTCTCTCTCTCTCTCTCTCTCTCTCTCTCTCTCTCTCAGAATGTGCATCGTTGGTGTCTGGACCTGGGATCGGGAGTGGACTTACAGCATCCAGTTTTGGAGCTTGGGCTCGAAAAAATTCTTGTCAGCCAGAAGATGCTCACATTTACTCTCATAGAGCCTGGTGCTCTCGTCATAACAATCGTAAGAGAATTCTACTGGAAATTTCTACTGATTACTTACGATAGAGTAATAATATATATGAATGTAAATTATTTTTGAAACTATGACATTTGACGAATTTGCTTTTAGCTCATCAGTGGCTCCAATTGGATTTGGGACCGCCAACTCTGGTCACTGGGATTTTAACACGAGGACGTGGAGATACTGGACGACGACAATGGGTGACATCCTACACGATTTCCTATAGTAATGACACTTCCATTTGGTACTACTACAAGGAAACAAATCACTTGAATGCCAAAGTATTTGGAGGAAATATGGACAAGATGACCGAACGACGGCACTATTTGAATTCTCCATTTGTCTCCAGTTTTGTTCGACTCCATCCCACTTCCTGGCATAATCACATTGCCATTCGAGCTGCAGTTCTTGGTTGCCCCACTCGGGACTGCCCTCTCAATTTCTTCCGAATCAACGAGTTTTCTCCCTGTGGTAAAAAAAAAACTTCCACATTGCAATGTTCAATTTTTTTTTTCAATATCTTAAACAGTTAAATCTGAAAGAGTTGTTTGTGTGGTGAGTATAGTGGAGAATTTGGCGTACAAAAAGGAAGTTTGGTCAAATGACAAGAGGCATTTTTGGAAGGATTGGAAATATGGTCATGCATCTCTTGCTGTGGATGGCTTTGAAGACACGATTCTCCCCAAATGTGCCATTATTGACAATTACTATGCAGAAACTCCCATATGGATGGTGGATTTGGGTAAAAAACATGATATTCGAGGAGTTGTCATCGTCACCTGGCAAGGAGATGGTCAAGGTGAGTCATTTAATTAAGAAATATATGTACGCATACATATCGTATACGACTTCATTTCCACACGCCTCTTTTTTCATGGAAAAGTCTCACAATTTTAATTGTCATTGTTGAGCGCAGATAAGAAGCCAACGTACCGGGACTACGTACTAAATTTGGAGCGTCTCACGGTGTTCATCAGTAACAAACCCCGACTAGACTCACCTGCTCTCGACTCAGAAGTAAAATGTGGTTGGATTTCCCGGAATAATAATGCTCTCTTCCATCCCCGTTTGAGATTCGAATGTGCAGATAACCAAAGTTCTCATCACACTCCCAAAGGTCGATACATCTACATTCAATCCACTCCCGTTCCTAACCGGTGGGATCGCATTTTTAATACCATATTTTGTCAGGTGTACGTCTATTAATTTCGTAATACATATGTATATTCTATATGCAACAGCAATTCCGCACTCTCACTTCCTATTTTTCCAGTCACAATTTTCCCTTCCACTTTCCCATCTTCGTCGTCTTTGTAAGTCCGCACTAAACCCAAAAGAAACGCCATAAATGTGTAAAACTATATGTTGAATAAAAATACAAAATAAAAAATAAAAAAATGAATAAATTATATAACTTGTGTACGTCTGTAAGTCCTGAAATACTTAACTCAATATTTATACTGACAATATTTATACTGACAATGAAATTCCAAGAATCGTGAAAGAAAAAACATGAATTGAAAATTTGCTATCATGAATTTTATGACTCATCATTCATTTCAAATTCCTGTCTGTGACGACAACATTATGGCACAAGATATACCACGAACGAGGAAAACTTCGTAGGGAAATTACAGGAAATGCAGGACTTTACAAATGGTTTTCATTTTTCTACGTAAAATATTTTTTAAATCCATTTTTGTTTGCCTACACATTTTCAAATTTTCAATAGAAATAGAAATCTCATACAAAATTTATTGGAAGATAGATTCTTGTTAGGTTTTTTGGTGAAATTTTATCAGGTGTGCATTACATTACACAACTTAAAATCATTCGGAAATGGAGGAAATCTGGAAATTGTCATTAGTTTGGATATTTTATTTCATAACAGGTAACTATAAATTTAGTTCACAAATTCTGTCTACTCGTACTCTCATACATATACAATATGTACAAATCTGTACATTTCGTTCTTCTATTTTGTGTTGTCATTCTTGACTATATATAGAGTATACAATAGTTGCGGACACACTTCAATGTTATAAATGCATCCGGATGGAGTGTCCTCATGACGCGGAACATTGTCAAGAGTTGAAATCAGTCGTCATCACTGCAGCATTGACCTATTTTCATTTCCATGGTTCCCTTCCTCGCTGTCCGGATTCTGATCCAAATTCACAATCCTATGTGTCCGATTGGGAAGATCTAAAGACAGGAGGAGATTGTCCAATGTATACTGCACGCACTTGCGCCATGTCCAGATTTGAAATTGGACCATTTTACTCGAGAAATGTCACGACGGGGAAGACACTGGAGGGTAGTAAAAAATCTTATGGGACAATTTTGGGCTGTGCTAAACGGGAACAGACCAAACTTTTTTCAACAATGACTGGGAAAGGGAGTTTGGGAAGTTGTGTAATGACTCCTCGAGATAGTCACCGTGTCAAAGTTCAAGCTCCTGTCGCCTTGTCCAATTCTCCTCCATTCTCTGGATCATCTGGAACAACTGTGGAGCGACTCATTCTATTTGAACACTGCAGTTTCAATTACTGTGATGGTATGGATTTCTGTACTGATAAAAGGCTGAGTGCCCCCAAACCATTCAAATATGAGAGTGCCGTAGAACGTGATTTCGTGGTGGTTGTGAGCATTTTGGGAATTATTTTTGTGATTGCAATTACGTATGTTTTGGCGGAATTTTGTGCAGTGGCTGAATCGAGAGCAATTAGCGGAGTTGGAAGTACTTACAATTATCATTCTACATTCAACAAGTTGTCGAGTCAAACTTGACTTTCATTTCATATACATATATACCAAAAAAACAACGTAGGTAATTGGTTCAAAATTCTGAACTACAGTTAACACACAATACACAATAGAAAAAATTTAGTAATAAAAAAACACTCTCTTTTGAGAAAGTAAAGCAAATCACGTTCAAGAACATAAAAAAAAAACTTTTGATGTGCAAGACAAAAACATTTTCAAAATGATGCTCTTAAAATTTTTTGGTTGCATAATCACTGTGTCCTCCTTCTAAGGAGGACTCAAAAAACTCACAACAAAATGGCTTCTGTTTGTGTGTCTTTGTATAGCTTTGAGACGTTTGATGAACATAGAATCAACAAAATGTAACAAATAAAATTGGGCCAAATCCAAAATACAATGAAACTACTTGAAATGCATGGGCCAAAAAGACAGGAAGGAAATTCAATTGGAAATATATTGTTCTTCCGATGACTAACGATAAAGATTTTCTCAAGAGAAATTAAGTAACGGGCTTTTACGGTGAGAGGCGATGAAATTACTTTGGTTAGAAGAGCATCTCATTTTTAACCCCGCAAAAACATATATATATACAAGCGCGAGACTATATAATACACACAGAAAACACAGAAAAAACACGTAAAAAATAGCTTTATCATTATTCTGGCTTTAGAGCTGGAAGGTTTAACAGATTAGTCCATGCCAAAGAGTGTATGAGCAGACTCGCTGCTGGAGCTATTAAACTTTGTATGTATGCACATGTGTATATTCCCATTTACTGTGGAGATGAAACCGGAACTCTCTCTAGAAAGTTTCCTTCCACTCTCTCTTCTTCGCCCTCCTCAAGGAAAATGCACTGGTTTTAGTGTTAATGCTTCCTTTGCGTCCATATAAAGTCGTTCATCTTTTGTCTCTAGCTCTCGTCTTGGTTCAATTTTTTTTCTCTTCTCCGGCTGACAAAGGTTTATCCGGTGGATTTCAACGTCTGGGATAAATCCAGGACAGTTTCTCTCCCTGGTTCATCACATCATGTGGCTGTGGTAATATTGACCCCAGAGACCACACACATACACTTTGAC